>JAODAL010035066.1:0-43406 GCA_025379985.1 Phyllomedusa bahiana | reverse complement strand
TTCCTTTTTTCTATCTCCCAAATGAAGCAGAACAATGGCAAGCACAATGCAGATGTGAACCAAGCCTAAGGCTAGGTCCACACAGCAAAGTGAAAATGCTGTCCAAAATCCAACAGCATTTTCACTTTGCTGGACCACTCCGTACCGCAGTTTTTTTTTGTGGTTTTTTTGCACAAAAAATGTCAAGTGGATTTCTGATTCCCGGCGGCCCAGTACATTTAAGCTGTGGGAATCTGATGTCAATCCTGCAGAATATAGAACGTGTTCTATATTCTGCTGGTAGGTTTTTATTTTATAAAAACCTTAGTAAAAAAATCCATGCTGTAAAATCTTGAATCCACTGAAAAAACTACCAAAATCCTGTGCTGTGTAGACTAAGGCCTCGTTCACACGGCTTATTCTGCCGCGTATTGGCGCCGTACTGCGCGCCGGATTTGCGCTTCAGTACGGCGCCAATCCGCGACAGCAATTACGGTAATTCACTGCTCTCATAGAGAACAGTGGAATCCGTCGCTCCTCCCCGCTCGGCAATCCGCCGCGGGGGAGAAAGTGACATGCACATTATCCAGGCGCAATACGCGTCGTGGATAATGCAAGTCTATGGGGCCGGGGAGCGGCGCCCCCGCCGCGCTCCGGCCCCGCCCCGTCCCGCCCCTTAGACACGGCGGATTAGTGCGCTCACTCCGGCGCACAAATCCGCCGTGAATAAGCCGTGTGAACGGCCCCTTAGCCTAAGGGTGTGTTATTACGGCAAAGACCAAATACCAGTCGGATTTTCCGACCCGTGTTTTGTCTTTTTTTGACATGTAGGTGGAAGGCTTTTGTCTGCGGTTTGCAGATTCACCCGCCGCCCTTCGCACCCACATGCTCATATTCTGCCTGAAAGCTGAGCGGAAAGTTTTTAGGAATACCTGCTGCACGGATTTACTATTTAAATCAATGTAAAAGATTGACGGTCACTTTACAGCCAGTTTTCAAATCCGAAAACCGTCTGTAAAACCGACCGAAAACACTTGCTGTGGCGGCAAGCCCTAAGGCTCAAAGTATAATGTGATGCAGAATACAGTGATTCCTCATTCAAGCTCAGCAACATATATTTCCTTTTCCAAATAATATGGTTAAAATGACATCCAGAGTCTAACTCTGAAAAAATAGGTTGCACCAGAAGAGACTATTACGCTATTTTTTCAGTCAAAAAAAATGATACCTGATTAAACAGAAACAAACTGATGTAAACTGAGAGCTTAAAAACTCCATAGAAATGAATAGGGATCAGTTTCATTCCGTTTTTTTTGTCTCCCAAAGAGAGCAGATTTACAGGCATCCTCAAACTGCGGCCCTCCAGATGTTGGGAAACTATAACTCCCATCATTCCCACTTTTATAGATTATGTAAGTGCATGATGGGAGTTGTAGTTTCCAAACAGCTGGAGGGTCGTAGTTTGAGGATGCCTAGAGCAGAACAACAGAAAGCACAACACAGATGTGAACCAGGCCTAAGGCTGAAAGTACAATGTCATACAGAATTAAGAAACCCTTCAGTTTTTTTTTTTACATTGAAGTCAGTGGTGAATGGATACAAACAAGCTTTCAAACTAGGCAAAAATAGGTATGGACAGCACATCCTCACAATATATGTTTATCTACTGCTTGTCAGCAAAAATTTACAAAAATTAACATGAGGTATACTTTTCGATCAAAAGGTATAAGCCCACGTGCCACTTTACGGGGACCTCTTTAAAGTGGGTCCATAAGCTAATGTATGTAGCACCACATGTCAATCACAGCCGCAGCACCAGCCACATCACTGAGTGGCACAACCCAGTGGCCCAACAGCACAACTATTACCATACCTAGCCCCCCAGCTCTGGGTTGCACCATCACTGCTGAGAAGCAGTATATCAACATATATGACCACAAAAAAGAGTTTTAGACCTAAACAGTTTTCATACATCTGGTCCATAGTGTAAGGATGTGTGGTCCATACTTCTTTTTGCTTAGTTTATATATAAATGTTTTTGCTTTCTTACATGTATGAGCACTCCTCCCTGTTTGGCCCAGGTGTTTTTAATTATCAGTAGTCTTTATAAGGATTAATACCCTTTTTCTTTCAGTCAGCTGGTAGGGAGCCCATGGAGAGTAAGAGAAGTGAATCTTTCCTTTCATTATTTTTTGGTGGATGGTGCGTGTGTGGCGGCCATTATTGAAAAATAATGATACTATTAAGAAGGGCCGAATTTCTCAAAAATTCCGATTCGGTCACTTCGCAATTTTCCGAAAAAATTAGTATTCGTTACGAATTACTTCGGCACGAAACGTCGCGTTAAAATGCAGCTATTTCCATGCTGCCTCATAGCCCTGCAGGGTAGGCTGTAGAACGTTGTGGCCATGCTAAATATGCAGAGTGGAGTCTTGGATAGGTCCTTCCTACAATTTTATGTTTTAGTTATACACGCAGATGACTGCCCGCCGCTTTTTTAGAATCGCTTCACTATAAAATTCCCTGGGCCACTTAAGAGGGAAAAACTGACCAAAAGAACTGAAGCGGGAATGAAGCCTGATAAAGTCATGCCCAGCGAAAGCTGGAGAAAAAGCAAGCGGAGATGCTCAGGTCAACATTAGTGACAGAGTGTGGAGGTACGGTTTCTAAGCACAGCAGCATGAGTGTCAGGCAGTAGGCACAATGACAGTCAGAAGGTGGCAAAACAGTATTAGGCCACAGGTGGACACCAATCACACAGTGTGTGAGGTCACGGCGGCATCATGAAGGTCAGCAGTGGCACAATGGACATTCTGGAGGTGGCAAAACAGTGATAGGCACAGAGTGGCACAATCACACAGTGTGCAGTATCAGAACAGCAGCAGGCAGTGAGGTCAGGCAGTGGCTACAAATGACATGCTGGGAGGTGTCAAAAACAGGGAGAGAACCGCCACAGAGTGGCACAATGACAGAGAGCGGAGGTCACGGCGGCACAGCATGAGGGTCATGCAGTGGCCAATGGAAACAGTGTGGAGGACAGGCACAGCCACAGCAGCAGCATGAGGTCAGACAGTGGCACAATGACACAGTGCGGATGTCACGCATCAGCACAGCAGGCAGCATGAGGTCATAGATTGGGCACAATGACAGAGTGTTGAGTGGTTGGCAATACTCAAATCCCCTGGTAAAAGATGGTTGTGTAGGCATATGGAGAAACTGTCAGCAGATGTGTGGCATCATGGCGGTGGCCGGCATCAAGATAGTGTCTGAGGCAGGTAGTTTTGAACCCAGACTGGACGCCTAAGGCATTGGGTGTGGTAGGAAATCCTGGCCGATCCCGCCTTATTCATCTTGAACAAAGGTCAGTCGTATCAACATTTCCCGTGGACAAGCGGGTTCTCCTTGGGTACGTATGCCCCCGCCGCACGAACACCTGCCTCTATGCCCACACAACGGCCGGGCAGGACACACGCTTCTTCCACTGCAAACTCCGCAAATTGGCGGCCAATCACATCAGTTTAGGCTGCCCAGTAGTCCAGCTGAATCTTCTAACCTGAGGTGCAGAGTGCTGGTCCGAAGTAGGCCACACACCTGTTGATTCAGGGACTGCTGCAGGTCCTGCTGCTGCTGCTGGCGACTGCCCTCCTCCCACTAGGTGGGTGAAGGAAGCTGCTCATCAGTGACTCCGACTTAGGTTACTACTGATCGGAGCTGGTACTCTGCGCCCTACCCCACCACCTTCCCCCAGCAGCCGCTGCAGTAGTACGTGAGCACGAGGAACCCGCCCCGGTCAGACCTGTCATAGGAGGGACGATGCCGCACATTAAGGCAGCGGCCAACTGAGTTACGGAGGATTTCCTATAGTTAATTGAGTTTGTCTTCCTCTCAATAGCTGGGAAAAAGTGCCTCCATTTTGGACGCGTAGCGAGGGTCCAATAGGGTGGAGAGCAGAAGTCATCCCCGTGCGGATGCTGACTATTCGGCTGTCACTAGCCAGGCAAATAAACATGCTGCGGGCCATCTGCACAAGTGACTCCCGAGGGCTCCCTTCCTCATTTCCACTGTATCTGCCACGGTGCTTGGGGTCCATCTGGCCTCGTCTTCCTCATCTCCATCCACCTCCTCCAGCTGCTCCCCTCTCTTTGTCACCTGGGTAGAAAATAATCCACTCATTTCACCAGACAATGCTTCTGGCTCCCAATGTCCTCCCCTCCCCTCCTCCATTTCATCCCCACCGACTCATGTGGCCACGAGATGTAGTCGCCACATCTCCAGTCCCCTGCCCAGACAGATTTTTCAAGCATACTGTTCCAGGACATGAACAGTGTTGAAATGACGTTATTCATTTCCCGTAGTCTGGCGACTGACAATAAACATCGCCTTCCTCGAATGGCTCATCAAACGGCAGGTGTCACGCATGAAGCTGCCACTGGCTGACATCAAAGTGTACACAGGAAAGTACTTCTGTCTGCCTGATCATCAAAAACATTAATGGCTTTCTCTGTTCATACAGTCGGTCCAAACATGTGCAGGCTGGAAATCCAGCGGGTGGAAACATCGCATATCAGAGTGTGTGGTGGAGTCCGTTTTCTGCCGCTGCAACTCGAGGAGGTGTTCCTGGCTTGACGAATGGATAAAGTGCATGGCAGCATTTTCCCTGGCCATTTTTCAGAATGTTCTGAAGATCGGTGTGAAGACTTCAGGAACCTTTTCACAACCATATTGAACACTTGCGCCATGCAGTGGCGCATGGGACCATCCCTCTCGGTGCAGCACGGACAGCCATGTACCTCCCATTGTCTCTCACCAAGTTCCGATTTGGCAATTTGGCGCGGAGAAAGCCACACATCGATTTCTTGCTGCATGACGCGGAGCAGTTCCCCCCCTTGTGGTGGACTTCGTTCGCCGAGCAAGCCAGGTGTAGAACTACGTGACCACCGCTGTGCCCTACACATGTGGTATGATTGAGCAGTATTTGTGAGGGCTGGAGATGGTTGTGGTGGTGAGTGGAGGAGGCTGGAAGGCTGACATTGGCGCAGGTGCAGCAGTTTTTTGACAACGAGGAGGAGAAACGTGGGCGTCTCCCGTCCAAGTTGTTTGGTGTGCCTGGGCTGGAATCACAATCACACCATTGTGCCGTAAAGGACATTTACAGGCCCTGACCGAAGTTACAGCTGCCAACGTCCGCGCTGCCGTGCACCTTGGAACAAACCAATAAGCTCAAGGACTGACCCACCTTCTGTCTACATATTTATGAAGGTGCTGGTACTGCCTTTTTGAAAAGAAATTACGGCTTGGAACTCTCCATCTCGCTCGGCAACAAGCCATTAGTTCTCTGAATGGTTCAAGTCCTACATTTGAAAGGGAGGGACTGCAAATACCAACAACATGGACAGGAGCACGGTCAGGCTGCTGTACCTTATGATGGGTTGGACGCATACTGTTGCTCTTGGCAATCGCCTCGCAGAATGACTGGCTGGCGCCATGAGTAGCGAGGATCAGAGCAATCATGGACCGTCGGGAAGAAGATGTCAAAGAGAAAAACGTATGTCTTCCCTTCTTCAGAGGTGGTGGAGCCTTGAACTGGCGTTGCAATGGCATGCGTGGGCGCTGCTGCTGTGCTGTTGCTGCGGCCGGCAGGATGGACGCACCACATCTGAGCCACGTTTCCTCGCTAGGTCACCGATGGTGACTCTGCATGTGTTGACGCAGCGCCGTGGTGCCCAAACCCTTAGCTCCCTGGCCACGCTTCACTTTCTGCCACACATTCTATCATATACCCATATTTGGCTCTTCCGTGTCTTAGCAAAGAACTGCAACAGCGCCGAGTATCGGGATTTAACCTCAACGCTCTCGCACTGAGTTGACTACTGCCGCCCTGCTGTCCGTATGAATCGCTGATGGCCCCTGTGGCCGCACTTTCCTTGGACCTGCGAAGCGGGGTTTTTTCCCCGTGCCGCTTGGCTCCCGACCTCACACCTGCTGCTATCCTGCTGACTCATCAAACGGCCACAGCCTGCGGCGATCCACTTGCTTGCTGGCTGCGCTGCTGCCTGACGCGCAAGCGACGCCCTCTTCTCCTGACATGAATGAAGCCCTTGCCTCACCCCCGGCTGCCCAAGTGCGGTTTGGCTACATCATCATATATTTGTGTTTCTTCGTCACTAGGACGCTGTCCTCATCACCGGTCTAGTATGTCCGAGGCTGCCTCTCACAACAGACCTCCCATTCCACTCTCCCGCCACATCTATACTTTGCCGCCTACTGCAAGAAGCAGGTGATATGGCCCCAATACTCGCTGCCAAGTAGCTGCTGACTGCCCTCCTCAAATTGTCCATCCTCGCTATATAGTGGGTGGCCTGGCCCAGACCACATAGTAGATCTCTGGCTTGAGGGACCCGGATGGGACAGAGGCGGGCTGAGGACAGATGAGAGGCCCGCTTGACCCCGCTCCCGGGCCATGCCAACTATGGTTGTGTCTGAGGTTCCCACCGACTCTTGGCTGGGGATGTCAGATGGTCCATCTGGGAGGAAGAGATGACCTATTCCAACCAATCAAGAACCCTTTGGTTGCTGAACATCACACGGCCGCTAGATGACAGCGGCAGTTGTGTCCTCACCGAGTTGACCCCTGCTCTGCGACTTCCCCTTGCTGTGCTGCAACCTGGGCAGTTCAGAATGTTTGTTCCACTGCCACTCGCAGGTGCAGAGCCTGCCACCCTTCTCTGTCTGACATACTGTTTGTTCTAAAATTTAACAGACACTGTTTTATGATGATATCTGTATATGATAAATACTACACCCATGTTTTTGACTCCAAAATGAACCCAGTAACAACTTGGTATCCCTTGATATAAATTGCGCTCCACAAATGGCCAGGAAAAATTACTTGTATGTTCGTTTAAAAACACTGTGGTGATCTACTAAATGTAAAAGCAACAAACAGGCTTAATTAACCTTCGGGACGAGATTATGCTATCAGGAAAAATGTATATATTTTGGCGTTGAAAAAGACGGTTTATTTTTGTCAGCACACGCGAGCAAAACAACGCCTTACTTAACCCTTGGATGTAAATTGCGCCAAAGAATTGAGCCGCACAAACTATTAGACTTATATGTAGTGTGTTACAATTGCATGTTTCTATGCCACACATACAAGAGATACAGTTGTAATTAACCTTTGCTTGTGATATTAGGCTACAGGAAAAATATATACATTTTGGCGTTGAAAAAGACGGTTTATTTTGTCAGCACACCAGCAAAACAACGCTTATAATTAACCCCTGGATTGTAAATTGCGCCAAAGCATTGAGCCCAGCCAAAACTAGTAGCTTTGTAGCGGTTACCATTGCGTGTTTTCTACCGCACACAACAACCACAAGAAGAACAGTGTAATTAACCTATTGCTTGTGAATTAGCTACAGGAAAAAGTGTATATATTTTGGCGTTGAAAAAGACGTTTTTTTTTTTTTGTCAGCTACACCAGCAAAACAAGCGCTTATTATCCCCTTGATGTAATTGCCCCAAAGAATGAGCCACACAAATAGTAGCTTTTGTAGCGTGTTACAACAATTTCGTGTTTTCTACGCACACAATCAAGAGATACAGTTGTAATTACCTTTGCTTTGTGAATAGGCTACAGGATAAAAATTATAGATTTTGGCGTTGAAAAAGAACTGGTTTATTTTTGTCAGCACACTGCAAAACAATGCTTAATTAAACCCGTGGAGTGTAAATTGCGCAATATAATTGACCGCACAAAAGTAAGCTTTGTAGTGGTTACAATTGCGTGTTTTCTTACGCCCACACAACAAGAGATACAGTTGTTAATTAACCCTTTGCTTGTTAATTATGCTACAGAAAAAAATTTATATATATTTTGCGTTGAAAAAGACGTTTTTTTTTGTCAGCACACCAGCAAAACAACGCTTAATTAACGCCTGATGTAAATTGCGCAATAGAATTTTGAGACCGCACAAAATAGTAGCTTAGTAGCGTGTTTTACAAATGCGTGTTATCTACGCCACACAACAAGAGATTACAGTTGTAATTAACCTTTGCTTGTGATTAGGCTAGCAGGAAAAATGTATATATTTTGGCGTCGATAAGACGGTTTCTTGGGGTCAGCAACACCAGCAAAACAACGCTTAATTAACCCCTGGATGTATAGAGCACCAAAAGAATTGAGGCCGCACAAAATAGTAGCTTTGTAGCGTGTTTACAATTGCGTGTTTACTACGCACACATACAAGAAGATACCAGTTTTTAATTAACCTTTGCTTTGAATTAGTCTACAGGAAAAAAGTATATATTTTGTGCGTTTTGAAAAGACGGTATCTTGTGGGGTCAGCACCCAAGCAAAAACAATGATTAATTAACCCCTGTGATGTAAATTGCGCAATAGATTGAGCAGCCAAAAATGAATGTTGGTATTGTATTAATTAAAAAACGCTGTATTCTTTAAATGAATACAACAGAACTGGCTTAGATCCCGACTTGGATATTGAATTTAAATTCAGCTTCATTGGACACACACTGGACCTCAGATCCAGATACCCCAAAAATTAGAAATAGAACATTAAGGAGAAACAGTCCCACTGAGACAAGCTGAGACACCCCACATAAATCGCATATAAAAATCAATCTTCAGTAAAAGCTATTCAGCCGCCGGCAGCAACCTTCCATGATGAGCACAAGTTGAGAGGAGTTGAGCTCCCGTCATCGCGTCCCAGGACTTATATAGTGGCGGTGACGTCACAGATCCCGCCGGTCTTTGATTGGCTTCCACCTCTGCACATGTCATGCAGGCATGCCCTTCTTCCTCCCAGAGTGCTTTCCCCCATGTAGCCCATGTGCTCGCACCATTTTATAAATCAAAGCACACTTTCGTCACCCGAAGAACCCCAAAGTTCGACTTCTTTCCCCGAACCGAATTTTTCAAATTCTAAAGAATTCCACTTCGTTAGAATCAATTCGCCCATCTCTAGATACTATGCCTGTGTGGTGGTCCAACCCAGAGACAGAGGGCTAGGTCTGGCAACAATGGTGTTGTTGTGCCATTAGGTTGTGTTCCTTACTGATGTGGCTGTTGCTGAGGTGCGCAGAATTTTTTGAACTTTGAAAATGGCAAATTTTTTCAAATGTTCAAGGATTGTATGGACAACATTTCTTACTAACCTAAAGCACAATGTGTCACGAGAAAACAATCTCTGAATCACTTGGATAGGTAAAAGTATAAAAAATGTATTCACACATAAAGTGACAAATGTTAGATTTCAAATATGGAGCTCTGTGAGGGAGGTCAAAATGGGCTGCGGTGGTAAGTAACCCCCCGAAGCCCTAATGAAGGGGGAACATGACTTTGGGAGGGGGACACTAGAACTTTTTTAAGTTTGGGGGTTTTTTTGGCTGTATACTGTAGGAAATTTAACGATGGTTTCAGTGTACATAGTATTTTTAAATTGTAAGTAACTTTGAAAAAGGGGATAGGTTTAGAGAGGGCACTTTAGTCCCTGCATTGTGAATAAGCCCCTGTCTGTGTATTTTATGGGTATGACAAGGGGTTGTTTAGAAAGGGGGAGGTGGGGGAGGGGAAGAGTAAAACTGTGAGAGGGTGTGGTTTGGGTATAGATTAATTTCCCGGTCTTCTCCCCATCTTCCTCTTTTCCCTTTCCCCAAGAATCAAGGAAAGATGTCCCCCCCCACCCCCCCTTTTTTTAAATAAATGGTCTGAAACTTGGTTTTAGCCATGATCTGTAAATGAAATCATTATTGTTTTTTTTTTAAATTTTTATTTTATATACACCTGGTTTCAAACACACTTATTAGATGCTGATGAGTTAATGTTTTGGGCTTTACCGTTAACCCCCAAAGGAAGGGCACCTTCAGCATGGTTCCCTAGATTTTTCCCTCCCCCAGGGGGTTTTTTCCTTTCCTCAGTCTGTGGGGATGTCAGGTGGAATTGCAGCAATTATGGGGACTTTTTTAAATTTTTAACTAATAGAGGATTTTAAATCTCAGGGGTTAAAGAGGCTACTTTGGAAGTGGCCACCTTTAAAGGGGGAATGGTATAATGGTAATGTCATCCAGGGGGGGCACAGGGGTTTAACGGGAGTGGGATCTTCATAGGGTCTTTTGTGCCTCTAAAGTGTACGGCTCGCAAAATGGCAACCAGAGCTTCCACCCTTTATTGCTCTCGGCCGGGAAAAGGCATTCAACAATTCCTACACACTCCACCTACTCCTTCCATATTTGTTGTTTTTTGATTTGAATAAAGGGGCCAAAACCCGGAGAAAGTGGGAATTTTTGGGGAAGGAAATGGAAAAGAGGGGACCCCCAAAAAGAAAAGGAAAAAAAGGAAAGGGGGGAAAATTTTTTTGGATAGATTTTAAAGGGGAAAAAAAAGGCTTCTAATTTTCTTTTTGTTTTACCGTGAATTTTTAAACTAACCCCTTTTTTATCCCCCTTTTTTTTCATCTTGTTTTCTTTTTAGTCAAATTTTCCCCCCCCATTCCAAAATCCTTTTAAATTTGGAAAGGACCCTTTTTTCCTTTTTTAAAAAAAATTTTACTTTTTACACCAAATTAAAGGGGAAAAAATTTTTTTTGGGGTACTTCTTAAACGTTAAAACCTTCCTTTTTGGGTTCTATTTTTCCTTCCCCCCAATTTCCTTTTTTTTCCCCCTTTTTACTCATTTTTTATTTTCCTTTTTAAAAATTTTTTTTTTTCCCCCTTTTTTTCTTTAAATTTAAACTGTTTTTTCCAAATCCCTCCCAAACCCCAAAACCCCCCCCCCCCCTTTTTTTTTTTCTGCCTTTTTCCGGACGTTTTTTGGGCCCCGGATCTTCTTTTCCCCTCCTCCTTTCGCATTCTGCTTTCCCTTTAACTACATTTTTATATTCTATAACTGACAAGTTTGAAGACACTGTTTTGGATCTTTTGATTTTCTTGTTTAAATGTGGTAAAATCCTTAAGGTTTTCAATATCCAACTATACAGTTTTAACTCTGTACTTTACTTTCCCCATATTTTGAAATTTAACACAATGGGGCACATTTATCAAGGAAGTTGTGCCAGACTTCTGGTAAAACATGTGCACGATACAATAATGGTGCACATATTTTACACCAAAAAAGGTTAAATTGTGGCACATTGTAAGACTTCATAAATACATACAAATGTGCCATATCAATAATAGGACAATGCTTTTGCTTTTAAAAAATCTTATATTTTCTTAACAATGTAACGTTCATCAATATTTCATGTAATTCATTGGAATCCCCCCCAAAAATTCACATAACCTGTTATTTACTGTATGTAGTCCATAACCTCTCTTGATAAACCTTGTAGGTCATCATTTCCATGCTTTATTCAGAGCAGATACCTGATCGACTCATCATTGTAAGACTGTCAAGTCAAGAGGAGACATGTATGATCGGGGCTGTACCATTTTTTTGCCAAGCTTTGAGCCCAAAAAATAATCGCAGCCCCGTTCTATATATGTATGAACCATAATACGCCTAAACTTGGCACAATATGCACTAGGCACGACACTTTTGAATGCGCTTAAAATGCGGGGACAAGTTGCACAATACACCAAAAACATGCCAAAGTTGGTGCAAAACTGTTGTACAAATTCATACTAGTTTTAAAGTGACATGGCTGAGACTACTTTTTGCTTAGAACGGAACACATCTATAAAGTGCTGTAAGACACTCAAACATACTGTCGGATCATACACTATTGATAAGACAGGTAGAACTGGTAAATTGGTGCCAGGTTCATATATGGCCCTCTAAGTATAAGACAGTATTGATCAATTTGTCCATATGATGAAGTGGTCAGAATTTGGTTCCAATTATCAACAAACTATAAGAGTAAATAGCAAAGTGATCCTTCTAAGGATCATATATTTTTGAAAATAATTGCACTGTGTCATTAAATCCCACCAGACTCAGGTTTCATGTAATATTGCTTATTTCAGGTTGTCTCAACATGAAGTTTCATAGTCACAGCCAGCTTCAGACTCACACTTCCTAGTAAAATTGTGGGTGTTTCTATAGCAGTGATTGGCATATGCTGTTCCTAGCTGAGCATGTTGCATTGAAATGACTTCAAAACATTTAAAATCTGTAGTACACAAGTATATAGAGCTCTTAGGAGTGAGAATATGTCCTCCTCTTAACCCCTTACCGCCGGAGCCAGTTTTGGCCTCTCTGACACAGCCCCAGTTGTGAAATCTGGCATGTGTCACTTTATGTGAGAATAACTTTTTGACACTTCTACCTATCCATGTGATTCAGAGATTGTTTTCTCGTGACACATTGTGCTTTAAGTTAGTAAGAAATTTTGTTCCAAAGTCCTTGTTTATTTGTGAAAAAATATCAAAGTATAGTGAAAAATTAGAAAAATTACCATTTTCAAAATTCAAAAATTAGTAAGACAGATAGTTACTCCACTCAAAATAGTTTATAACTAGCATCAACCATATGTCTACTGCAGGTTGGCATCATTTATTTTTTAAATGTCTTTTTTTATGACATTAGGGGGCTTAGAAATTTAGTAGTAATTTTCACATTTTCAAGAAAATTTGCAATATACATTTTTTTAGGGACCATTCCAGATCTGACATGACTTTGATCAGCCAGTATGTTAGATACCCCCACAAATTACTCCACCCAAGAAACTAGACCCCTTAAAGTATTCAAAACAGCATTTATGAAGTTTATTAACCAATTAGATGTTTCACAGAAATTAAAGCAAAGTGGAGGAGAATTTCAAAATGTAACTTTTTTTTGCAGATTTTCAATTTTTATCCATTATTCACAAGAACATGGTAGATATGACCAGGGAAATGCAACTTAATATTAATATATAATATATAATATAATTAATATATAATATATTAATATTAATATCTGGGGCTCAACCACAAGCCCCAGAGTAGGAGAAGCACCTACCGGACTCTGGGGTCTCATTTTCATTACGATTTCATTTAGGCGCCATTTCAGGTTTGCGGACACCCTAAGGTGCTACAATTTAATAAACACCCATAAGAAAGACCCCATATTGGAAACTACACCCCTTCAGGAATATATCCAGGGGTGTGTTGAGTATATAGACCCCACAGGTGTTTCACAAATTTTTTTTTAGCATTAGGCTGTGAAAATGAAGAAATTATTTTTTCCAACAATCTGCAATTTTAGCTGAAAATGTTTAATTTTTACAAAGAATCCTGTAAAAAAAAGCACCCCAAATTTTGTTACACAATTCCAAGTTCTACAATACCCTACATGTTCATGTAAATTGCTGTTTGGGCGCATGACAGGGTGTACAAGGGAGGGAGCCCTATTTGGCTTTTGGAACGCAGATTTTGGTGGGTTCCATGTCGTATTTGCAAAGCCCCCAAATCTAGAACAGGTGAAACCTTTCAGAAGTTACACCATTTTGCATTCAACACCCCTCATGGATCTCATCTAGGTGTGTATTGTGCATATATTTTTTTTTTTAGCGTTGGGCCATGAAAATGGGGGGAAAAAACGCAGTCATTGTTTTTTGGGTTTCAATTTTACAGCGCTCATCGTGCAGTGTAAATGACAGGATAACTTTACTATGGGGCTCAGTACAATTATAATGATATAAATTTTATATAGTTTTTTATGTTTTATTACTTTTACACAATAGAAATATGTTTATAAAAAAAATTTATGTTGTCCTATTCTGACAGACATAACTTTTTTATTTTTCTGTGTGCATAGCTGTGTGGGGGCTTGTTTTTTGAGGGATGTATTGATGATTTTATTGGAACCATTACGGGGTTCATATGATGCTTTGATCACTTTTTATTAAGGTTTTTGTGAGGAGTTTTGAACAAAATACAGCAATCCAGGTAGTGCTTTTATTTTTATTTTTTACAGCGGTCATTGGGCAGTATAAATGACATTCTAGCTTTACTCAGCAGATTGATATGATTATAGCGATACCCAATTTGTATTTTTTTATGTTTTACTGCTTTTACACAATAAAAACACTTTTATTCAAAAAGGAAAACATGTTTTTGTATCGACAGTCTGAGAGCAATAACTTTTCTTTTTTTTCTGTGTACAGAGCTTTGTAGGGGCTTGTTTTTTGATGAGTTGACATTTTTATTGGTATGATTTGTGGGGGAACAAGGCTTTTCGATAGCTTTTAAATCCGTTATTTGGAAGGCATGGTGAAAAAAATACTGCAATCCTAGTAGTGTTTTTATTGTTATTTTTAACAGCGCTCACTGTGCAGTATTCATGATAACTTAGTTTTTTTCTGTGGGACGATACAATTATGGTGATACCCAATTTATATAGTTTTTTTTTTAAGCTGAAGCGCTTTAAAAAAGTGATTTTATTGTGTAAAACAATATTTATGCATCGCTATCTTTTAATAGCCATAACTTTTTTATTTTTCCGTATACAGAGCTGTGTAAGGACTTTTTTTTGCAGGATGAACCGAAGTTTTAATTGATACCACTTTGGCATTTATATCAGTGTTTCATCACTTTTTATTCCATTTTATGTGCTGCAGGCAGTAACAAAAATCGCAATTCTTTGATTTTTTTTTTTTAACGGCGTACACTGTGAGGGTAAATTAACATGACATGTTTATAGGGTGTCCAAGATTATCTAAAAACTTTGTTCTTTATATGTTTATAGGTTGTGTCATTATTAGAGATGGGCAAATTTCTCAAAAATTCGATTTGGCGACTTCACCAAATTTTCCGACAAAATTCGTTTTGGTCCGAATTACTTCAGGATGAATCGCGTTAAAAAACAACTATTTCCAGGCTGCACAGAGCCTGTATGGTGCTGTAGAACGTTGTGCCATGCTTAAATATGCAGAAGGAGCTTGGTTTGTTCTTCATACAATGTTGTGTTTTAGTATGACACGCAGATGACTGCCGCCGCTCTTAGAATTGCTTTACTATAAAATTCCCTGGGCACTTAAGAGGGCAAAACTGACCAAAAAACTGAAGCGGGAATGTATCCTGATAAAAACATGGCAGCGAAAGCTGGAAAAAAACAAGCTGAGGGCTCAGGTGGCAACATCAGTGGCACAGTGACAGAGTGTGGAGGTCACGGCAGCAGCCACAGCAGCAGCATGAGGTCAGACAGTGGCATGATGACATTCTGGAGGTGGCAAAAACAGGAGTAGGCCACAGAGTGGCACAATGAAACAGTGTGGTGGTTACGGCAGCAGCCACAGCAGCAGCATGAGGTCAAACAGTGGCACAATGACATTCTGGAGGTGGCAAAAACAGGAGTAGGCCACAGAGTGGCACAATGACAGAGTGTGGAGGTGAAGGCAGGAGCAACAGCATGAGGTCAGACAGATGCACAATGACACAGTGTGTAGGTCACGGCAGCAGCCACAGCAGCAGCATGAGGTCAGACAGTGGCACAATGACATTCTGAAGGTGTCAAAAACAGGAGTAGGCCACAGTGTGGCACAATGACACAGTGTGTAGTTCACGGCAGCAGCCAATGCAGCAGCATGAGGTCAGACAGTGGCACAGTGACATTCTAGAGGTGGAAAAAACAAAGGGGTAGGCCACAGAGTGGCACAATGACACCGTTAGTGAGGTCACGGAGCAGCCACAGCAGCAGCATGAGGTCAGACAGTGGCACAATGACATTCTGGAGGTGACAAAAACAGGAGTAGGCCACAGAGTGGCACAATGACACAGTGTGGAGGGCACGGCCGCAACCACAGCGGCAGCCACAGCAGCAGCAGGAGGTCAGAGAGTGGCACAATGACATTCTGGAGGTGGCAAAAGCAGGAGTAGGCCACAGAGTGGCACAATGACAGAGTGTGGAGGTGACGGCAGGAGCAAGAACAGCAGCAGCAGAATGAGGTCAGAGAGTGGCACACTGACACAGTGTGGATGTCACAGAACCAGCAACAGCAGAAGCATGAGGTCATAGAGTGGCACAATGACACAGTGTGGAGGTGGGTGGCAATACCAGTCCCTGGTAAAGATGGTTGGTGGCAGATGGAGAAACTGTCAGTAGATGTGTGGCATCAGACGGGTGGCAACATCAGAATAGTGGCTGAGGCAGGTAGTTTGAACCCAGTCTCATTTCTCAAAGTTTGGGTGAGGCGTCATGGCTGATGTAATCTGACACCTAGGGCATTGGTGTGTGGAAATCCTGGCCGATCCACACCTGATTCATCTTGACAAAGGTCAGTCGTTCCACATTTTCCGTGGACAAGCGGGTTCTCCTTGGGTTAATGATGGCCCCCGCCACACTGAACACCCGCTCTGAGGCCATACTTCTGGCCGGGCAGGACCGCTTCTCCACTGCACACTTGACAGGTTGCGGCCACACATCTCCTGACGATGATGAAGTCCTTGCTTCACCCGGCTCCCAAGTGCGGTCGGCTACATCATCATCGATTTGTGTTTCATCGTCACTGCTGTCCTCATCACCGGTCTTGGTATGCAGAGACTGACCCCTCACAACATGACCTCCCATGCCACTCTCCACATCTATACTTTGCCGCCTACTGCAAGAAGCAGGGGATATTGGCCTCATTTCTTCGCTGCCAAGTAGCTGCTGACTGTCCTCAAATTGTTCATCCTCGCTATATAGTTCCCAACGACTCTTGGCTGGGGTTGTCAGAATTCATCTGGGAGGAAGTGGATGACCTAGTCAACCAATCAAGAACCATGGGGTTGCTGAACAACACACGGCCGCTAGATGACAGCGGCAGTTGTGGCCTCACTGAGTGACCCCTGCTGCGACGTCCCCTTGCTCCAGGAATGTTTGTGCCACTGCCACTCGCCAGTGAAGAGCCTGCTACCTCTCTGTCTGACATACTGTTTGTTCTAAAATGGACAGACTCTGTTTGATGAAGATATCTGTATATGATAAATACACACCCTGTATTTGACTCCAAATGAATCCACTAACAAGCTTGGGTAACCCTTGGATATAAATTGCGCTCCACAAATGGGCAGGAAAAATTTACTTGTATGTGCAGTTTAAAAACACTGTGTATTTTACTGAATATAAAAGCACAAACAGGCGGTGGCCAGGCCAGGGATGTGAGCAGTGGCTTCTCCTGTGAGCTCTGTTGTGATGCTCCTTAAACTCAGCTCAACTAAGCCTTTGAACCTGCAGGCAAGCACATCACTGGTACTCCTGTTTCCAGCTCACTGTGAGGGTCGTTTTAAGCCCTCTCTGACCCCTGTGTGTACTTTAGAACTGGACTTAGCCCTGTGGAAAAGGAGCCCCTCAGTCCAGCTAACAGCAGCCATTGCTGACATTTCACATGCTGCCCTGAGTTGCTGCACACATCCTCCTCATCCAGGTTCCTTCTGAGGAATACTCACCCATGCTGACAGCACAGTGATCAGACAGGAAACTTCCCATCTGCCAGATCATCTCTCATCCTTGGAGAAGGAATTACAGAGCCCAGTCCCAGGACCACAAGGGACTTTAGCACAGCAGGGGATTTTCTGCCAGCAAGGAGCAAGTGGAAGATAAGGTCAGTGGAAATTTCACAGAGCTACAAACTCTTTACCTGCTTATACCCATCCACTGGGAAATACCTGCTCCACTTTTATTTGTCACACCTATGAAGCTACATATAGCTCCCAGGCTTTATAATAACCTGTGGCTCCTTTAGCCTTCTATCTCCCTGAAGACAGCAGGAGACACCATTTTACAAGCCCTTCCTCATAGAAAGAAGGCTCCACACTGCATTAACTTGCCTGTTCACACTATCCTAACAGAATTATTCACAGCTCATGGCAGAACTCTTGCGTTAAGCTTTATCACTGATCCAATCCAGGGACACAACAGACTTCTATTTTTGTACCTGGCATTTATACTTTTTCCAGAGGTTCTGGTTCAATAATCTGAAAATCCAGTAGGGGTAAAAGGTTATATAAAAAAAAAACAAAACACATTTTCAATAGGAAACCCCCCCCTTTGGGGTTACTTCTACAGTTTTTCCTAATTTTCCTCTGCAAAAACAATTTCTGCCTCCCCCCAATCAGGGGGAGGTACTTCTAAAAAGAACCAAAAGAAAAAAGCCAACCAAATTTCCCCGGGACTTTTTTTCCCCCTCCTCGCAACCCCAGTCCTCAATTTAAAAGGGGACCTACAATTTCCCCCCATCTTCCCCGACTCCTTTTTTCCCAAAAGCAGGCTCAGTACAGCATAAACTGCCGGTTTCCCCACCCCTCTGACTGTATTTTGGGCTCCAACAACTGTTTTTAATTTTTCCCTTTTAAAAATTTTTGCAATCTGAATTAAACAGATTTTGGGGGGGGCCAAAAAAGGGACTTTCAATCACTAGGGGCCCCGCACGGAACATATTGAAACAAGATGCCAGATTTGAAAAATTTCCCAAAAATTCCCAAATTTGATGTTTAATAATGCTTTTAAGAAGGGGAAATTTAACTTGGGCTCAAAAGTTCTTGACCTAGGGGACCGATCCAGGGAAATGATGTTAGAACCGGGGCCATCCCTGAATCTATTTTGGCCTGACCATTTAAAACCCCATACCTAACAATCTGAGGGGTTTTCCGTCTTCCCAAAACTTCTTCAACTCTGAAGCCCAAATGTCGTAGGATCCACAGGACCCAAAAAACCCAAAAAAACCTACCTCACCCAAGTTCCGAGAGACACTTTTCCCGAATGATTTCTACAACTTTAAAAGGGGGAATTTTCAAAGCTTTTTTAAAAAGACGGACTGCTCCCCAGACCGTTTCCAAGCAATTTCCCATTTTCCCCGGGTTTTTTATCCTCTGCAATAGTGTTGAGCGGTTTTTTATCGACAAATTTTAAATTTCAGAAAGGGTTTTTTAGGGGGTAAAATCAAATTTTTTTCCCAGATCAATGCGATAATTAAGGTTAAAATTTTTGAGCTAAATCTTTTTTAAGACGCCCCTTTTTTTCGGCGCTTCCTTTTAATTTTTGGCAGCCAGCAAATTGGGATTACAGATAGAGCAGGGTGAGATGTTTTTTGCGAATTCATGACGGGGAAATGTTTATGGTTCCCAAAATTGCCCTATTTTCTGCACAGAGAAACCCCCCTTCTTTTTTAGCTGGGGTTCCTTCCAAAATTTAGTTAAAATGAGAGATTTAAAAGATTCTATGTATTTTAGGTAGGGAATTTTAAAAAGGGGGCATCTACCGCGGGGAAAAATTTCACGGTGGGGGGGAGCAGGGGGGAAGGCCCCGCGGGGGGAAACAGGACTCACTCTATTAAAAACACTGGATAAATTTCCCAAGATTAGTTTAAAACTTTGTAGGGGAAATATCTTTATTTTTTTAAAAAAGGTTTGCAATGAAATTTATTTTCTGGAAAATTTGGGCAGCCGGAATTTTTAAAAATTTGGTAACATCATTTTAGTAACTGCATTCTCTTTTTTTTAGGGCAAAAACCCCCCCCTTTTATTATCAGTTTTACTTTTCAGATAGGGTTTTCTTTTTTAATTTTTCCCCCATTACACCTGTGACTGTTGATATATCCCCCCTTCCCTTAAAAATTTACAATCCACAATCTTGAGTCAAAAAGGTTGTTTTTCCCAAAATTTTTAACCGTGTATCATACGAAAACATAACATTTTACGGGGTTTTTGGGCCCTTTTGCGCACCCAGCTTTTTTCATTGACGCCCCCACCCACGAAAAATCTTAAAACAGAAATTTCTATTTTCCACCCACGGGTAAATTTTAAAAAGGTCCCAAAAAATCCGTTTTTTAAACCCAAAAAACATAACAGTTACGTTTTTTTTTGTCTTTTGACACCCCTTTGTTCTTTGGGACGCAGCATCCCCCGGTAAATCAAAAAACAGCAATTTTTTTAATTCACCACAGGTAATTTTAAAAGGGAAAAAAAATACCGTTTTTTTATCCCAAAAAACAAAAACGGGGAAAAGGTTTTTTTTGGGACTTTGCCCAGTCCCGATTGGTTTATAGACACCTTGCAGTTAAATTTGAATCCAGCAAATTTGGTTTTGATTAGAGGGATTTGAGGAAAAAAAAAAAAGCTGTGATTTTCAGTCTTTTAATAAGAACTTTTCCCAAAAAATTTTCCATACCCTCAAATTTTTTATATTTTCTGAAAAATGGAGCAAAATTTCCCGGTGGGGAACCCAGCAAAGAGGGGGGTAGCACATGGAGGGAGGGACGAGAGAAGGGGCTCCTTTTCCGTGCTGGCGACCCAAAACCCCATGCCAGCGGGAAACGTCAGTTGGGAGGGGCCGTCCCGGCCTTTCCCTCGCCCGGGTCAAAGGGGGCCGTGAATCTAAGTAACGAACATCGTCCCCCAACTGTCCATCAAGTGGTTAATCAAAACCCCGCAAACTAGCATCTTACCCCCTCGCCTCTTTAGTCACGGCCACAAATGTCTTTTAACAGTATCTCAAAACATCCCTCCAACATGAAGCAGGCCCCAAAAGGCAACTTGGGGTTTTCCACCCCTTGGATAACCATTTCCGCGGAAAATCTTTGATGACAAAAAAGCGGTTGGGGTTTAGGGAAGGGATGTTTAAAAAAATTTAAGAGGTGAAAATTTAGTCTTTCTCTTACGCCCAGTTTCGATGCCAACAGAGGAGGGGAAGGAAAACCGGTCAAAACGGGAAAAATCCCGGGCGGTCGGCAACGCCCCCGGGATGCCCCTTGCTTGTAGCCCGCTGCTTCTGGATTGCAAAGTCAGGACGACCAAGTCACCTGTGTTGTGATGATGATGATGGACGAAATTGCGGCATCCATCCTGGGTATTTTCCGCAGGAATTTGCTTGCGGAGGCGCTTCATCAGTGTAAGCAGGAGGGAAGACGATTGGGGTAGTGTCAATTACGGGTCCCGCACTAAATGGGAGAGGGCGCGGTCGCAGAAGTCGCTGATATGATTCCGCAGCCCGGTCTGGCAACCCCGATCCTCGCTTATCGCCGTTCTAAAAATGTTCCAGGACTCTCAAGCATGGGCCTTCTTTGGACCAAGCCTCTGATTATCCCAGCGATGAATATGCAGCTTTGCACGTAAAGCATAAGTTGAGGCAAGATCTTACGGGGTTAACCACCACCAAACTTGTCTAGTCACATGAGCGAATGCTTGAGTTGAAATGGAAGGGAACATTGGCCAAAAAAGGCCAGGACAGACGCCGGGGCCTCCAACCATTGTCACAACCCTCTGTCTCCGCCTCATCATCCTCCAGCCACCACCAGCGTTCCTCAGCTGTCCAGTATGCTCTGAGTCATGATCAGGGTTCAGCCTCCGCTTCTAGCTCCACCTTCGTCCACAGCGTAGCACCAGCACCACCGTGACCAATCCTTCACCTTCTTCCTTCCGCCAGTTTGACGACCTGCAAGCCGTTACAGAGACCAGTCTAGCAGCCTGCCTTCTGTCTTCCAGGTTTGGGAAGCAGAAGAAACACTTTAACCCAAACCATCCCAGAGCCATAAAGCCTGAATGTCGGCATTTTCCAGGCTTTTGGCCTTGGAATATGTTGCTTTCCGGTCTGGTGAGACACAGATGGGTTCCGCCACTGTCATGGCCCTCGCATGCCCCCAATACAAGATGCCGGGGCAGGCATGTCTTTGCCTGGAAAAGCCGTCTCTGCCTGGCCCAGCACTGTTCTACTAAATTTTCAAGCGCGTTGTCTGAATCTGTGTCCGGAAAAGTCCATTTCACCACCAGACACATGGGACTAGTAAGCACTGCCAAGCCACTATTATCTCTGTGACAGACTCACGGGGTGAGCTGGGTGGATGTCTCTGGGGGTGACGGTGGCTCTCAGGCTCGGCGCACGCTCTTCAAAACCGCAGGGATGGTGCAGGGCTCTTTCCCCCAAGGTCCTCTGGTGGCATCACGTGCCCAGAGACACCAGGCCGTGTTGAAATTAATCTGCCTTGGAGACCGTCCACACACAGGTCAGGAGCTGTGGACGGCTCTAAGCAACGAGACCGAGCGCTGGCTGGGTGACAAGAACCTTGTGCCAGGCAAGGTGGTGTGCGATAACGGGCGAAATCTGCTGGCCGCCCTTAAGATCGGTAGGCTGGAGCACATCCCTTGCCTGGCACATGTCATGAACCTTGTCGTCCAGAAATTTCTAAAGAGCTACCCGGGTCTGGACTGCCTGCTGAAGAAGGCTCGAGGTCTGAGTTCGCACTTCCGCCGTTCGCACCCTGCTTCGTCCCGCCTGGCTGCGTTGCAGCGTCAGCTCGGCCTCCCCGTCAACCGTATCATTGTTGACGTGGCAACACGCTGGAATTCCACCCTCCACATGCTCCAGCGATTGTGGCAGCAGCGCAATGCCATTACGCAGTACGAAGTGACACATGGCCTGACAAGCAGCGGTACGGACCTCGGGGTGTTGAACCACCGAGAGTGGAGGCAGGTGAAAGAGCTCTGCACCATCCTTGCCAGTTTTGAAGAAGCCACCAAAATGGTCAGTGCGGACAATGCCCTTGTCAGCATGAGCATTGTGGTGATCTTAGTTCTGGAACGATCGTTGGACACTCTGAAACAACAGGTCCCGCCAGCGACGGAGGAGGAGACGGACACAGATGCGGACACGGAGCCTTTCTCTCCGTCAAATCCACAAGGCCCGACAGTTTCACAATTTCATCGGTCTTCATTAGGCAGTGGTTCGGGGTCCAGAGCTAGTGCAAGGTGGCGCATCAGCTCTCAGGGTGCATCATCTCAGGCAAGTCAGGGCTGTGTTGAAGCTGTGCCGGAGGCAGCGGAGGGGAGGAGGAGGAGGAGGTATTCCTAGACACCGATGTTACCGACGTCCCTGCCTTGGAAAGAGGTTGGCGCGAATTTGAGGCGGAGGAGGAAGATGAGGAAGATCAGTTTGCTAGTGCCCCTCGACCAGAGGCTTGGGAAATCAAGGCTCCATCTCTCACATGAGTGCTTGGATGCTCCATTTCCTCCAACATGATCCTCGCATTAAGGCCATCAAAATGAACAACAGTTACTGGGTGGCCACCCTCCTGGATCCCCGGTACAAAAAAAAATCAGCACTTTCCTTCCACCCACCCAAATAGAGAGTAAAATGCAGGAAATGGAGACCTTGCTGATTGATCAACTGGAGACATCTGTTGCGTCTGCTTCACGTTCCCCAAATGTCACGGTGGAACAACATCAGCGACGTGACAGCAGTAGAGTGCCAAGTAGGCGTAGCGGCAGCAGCAGGCAAGGTGGCAGAAGCCTAATGGGTGACCTCTGGCAATCTTTGTTTACCACCTCACCAACGCATGCAATGCAGGGCACACATCCAACACACAGAGATCAGCTTAAGATCATGGTGCACGACTATCTGCGTCTCAACACCGATGTTTTTGCATGTGTTCCGGACCCAATAGACTTCTGGGTATCCAAAATGGACGAATGGCCCGAGCTGGCTCGTCACGCCATAGAGGTGTTGTCCTGCCCAGCAGCCAGCGTCATATCTGAGCGGACCTTCAGCACAGCTGGAGGAGTCATTACAGACAAACGCATCCGGCTTTCCACAGATAATGTGGATCGTTTGACTTTCATCAAGATGAATCAGGCATGGATCTCTGATGATGTTGTGGCCCCAATTGCCGAGGTCACCGATTAGTTGCCAGTCTACTTCACATTCCTTTTCAAACAGAAATGGTCCTCTTGAAAACTTTTTTTTAAAATGATCATTTCTTACTGCAATTTTTATTCTCTTTTCCCAACAGTTCATTTTGCTGGTTTTGCTGTGAGGAGACTGTAAAAGACAGCAAGGTTTCATGACAACACCGTATTCCATTTACTCACTTTATCTTAAGAAGTTTTCGCATTGTCAATGGTTTTGAGGTCATGTTGCTGTGAGATACAGCAATAATCATGGTCCTTTGGAACAGAAAATGTGACTTCTAAGTGGCATTTCTCCCTCACAATTTTTAATAGTGGCTGAGAAGTCATTTTTATAATTTTTTGGGTCATGTGCTGTGAATACAGCAATAATCATGGTCCTTTTAAAAAATGTGCTTCTAAGTGGCTTTCTCCATACAATTTTTAACAGTGGCTGAGAATCATTTTTATAATTTTTTGGGGTCATTGTGCTGTGAATGCAGCTATACTACAGGTCCTATTTAAAAAATGTTGTTTCTAACAGACATTTGTTCTTCACAATTGACCAAAGGTGGCTAAGGGTCATGCTTTGAATTTTTGGGGGCATTTTGCTGTGAATGCAGCTATACTAAGGTCCTATTCTAAAAAATGTTGTTTCTAATGGACATTTTTCTTCACAATTTTTAAAGTGGCTAGGTCATGTTTGAATTTTTGGGGCATTTTGCTGTGACATGCAGCTATACTACAGGTCCTATTTAAAAAATGTTGGTTATAACAGACATTTTGTCTTCACAAGTGTCCATCGTGGCTCAAGGGTCATGCTTTTGAATTTTTGGGGGCATTTTGCTGTGACATGCAGCTATACCACAGGTCCTATTCTAAAAAATGTTGTTTCTAACAGACATTTGTTCTTCACAATTGACCAAAGTGGCTCAAGGTTCATGCTTTGAATTTTTGGGGGCATTTTGCTGTGACATGCAGCTATACTACAGGTCCTATTCTAAAAAATGTTGTTTCTAACAGACATTTGTTCTTCACAATTGTCACGAGTGGCTCAAGGGTGATGGTGCTGTCAGAAACAGGAATAAGTAGGTCACTGTTAATGGACACATATTGTCAAAATGCTTGTTTTTGCAAGATCTTTAACATAATTATCAATCCCTGTATTGAGGAAAAACACCCATTTAATACAATGAAAAAAAAAGAGAAACAAAGACTGGTGGGATTCCATTCCTATTTTAAAAATGTGTTTTCTAGAAATTAAAAATCTGTGATGTACAAATAGTGTTAATAAAAAATTCCTCTGAATGGTACAAGGTAACGGTACAGGAAAAACTTGACAGAATGTAGGTTATTCAGAGGACATGGAGTATGGAGCACGGACTGAGAACAAAAGTACAGAGACAGTTCACCAGGCACGATTGAGTAAAATGAGAAAAAAGAATGCCAAGATTAAGGTGCACCTGGGGTGTAAAAGGTGCGTTAACCACCCAGTATTTCAAAATGAAGCCTCAATTGGTCCCACACTCATAAGGAGGGGCAAAAAGCGCTACCCAGGTATTGACTGTGCTACGAGGAAGGCTGAGTTCTCAAACTCATTCCGCTTTCCGCACTCGATTAAGCACGACAGTTTTGATTGTGCTGCGTCATCAGGGCAATTTTAACCTGCGTGTTATAGGATGACCGGACGCACAGCCTGGGGCTTTCACCGCACCCACTGTAACTCCGGCCTGGGTCATGCTGTGGACCCAGGACAGGTATAGTCAATGTCAGTGAAACTAAAATGGTGGTTGAAAGACTCCTTTTTCTGGCAACTTTTTAAATGTGGGGGTCATTGACAGGTTTGGGGCTCATGCTGTGGGCCAGGACAGGTATAAGTCAATGTCCAGTTCAACTAAAATGGTGGTTGAATTAATACTTTGTTCAGGCACTTTTTAAATGTGGGGTCATGCAGGTTTTGGGGTACATGCTGTGGCCCAGGACGATATAGTCAATGTTCCAGTTCAACTAAAAATGGTGTTGAAAAGACTCCTTTTTCCGGGATCAGTTTTTAAATGTGGGGGTCATGCAGTTTGGGGGCTCATGCTGTTGGTCCAGGACAGGTATAGTCAATGTCCAGGTGAAACTAAAATGGTGGTTGGAAAGACTCCCCTTTTTCGGGACACTTGTTTTAATGTGGGGGTCATGCAGGTTTGGGGCTCATGACTGGGTGCCCAGGAAAGGTATAGTCAATGTCCAGTTCAACTAAAATGGTGGTTCGAAAGACTCCTTTTTCCGGCACTTTTTATATGTGGGGTCATGCTGGTTTGGGGCTCATTTTGTGGCCAAGGGACAGGTTATAGTCAATGTCCAGTTCAACTAAAAATGGTGGTTGTTGAATTTGAAAGGACTCCTTATTTTTCGGCACTTTTTAAAATGTGGGGGTCATGCAGTATGGTGGCTCATGCTGCGTTCCAGGACAGGGATATTCAATGTCCAGTTCAAGTAAACATGATGGTTCAAATCATACTTGCCTTCTGCACTTTTTTAATTTGTGGGGTGTTGATGCAGGTTTAAGGAGTCAGGCTGTGGTTACAAGACAGGGATAGTAATGGTCGTGAAATTTTTTTCTGTGACATTATATTAACCTAAGTGTGGTTGCCTAAGATGTTATGCACGTATCCATCTGATCTGTTGTGGATGTTTAATTTCTGCTTCTCCAGCCTTGTTTGGGTGTTAATAATGAAGGTGTTGTTGATCTCCCATCTAGACTTTATTGGTCAATCGCGCATAATCAAATGCTAAACTATCGAAAAAAACTTATCGATAGGGGGCCCGACTATCAACTATCGATCGAACTCGATAGCCAACGAATCGCTCAAACACATTGAGAATGCAAATATTTATATATATATATATATTAAAATATATTTATATATATTAAAATTATATATGCGTATAATTTTTTTTTTGTTTATTTATATAAGTAAAGCAAGTACCTCCCAATAATGTTATAGAAATATTGAATACTGACAAAGTGCATTAAAGTGTAAGAGGTGTAGGATAATAACTCAAAAAACAGATCATGAATAAAAGTATTATTATCATTTAGGGAATGGGACCTGGCAACTTCATAGGTATAATACTTTCATTTCATGATCTTTTTTAAGTTATTATACTACACCTCTTGCACTTTAATGCACTACTTTAGTATTCACTATTTATATAACATTATTGGGCAGTGTTTGCTTTATTTATGTGATTTAGGGGTATATTATATTTATTAGGATGATAGATAGATAGGTATACGAACATCTATCTATTTATCTATCTCATATCTATCCATCTCACATCTATCTATTTATTTGTCTCATATCTAACTATCCATCTCACAGCTATTTATCTGTCTCTCATACCTATCTATTTTCTATCTATCTATCTATCTATCTATATACTGTATCTATCTACATTCTGTTAGGAATCACTAGCTAATATACTCAGACGACTGGACTGGACTAGCAGATATGATATGCCAATCACTGTTGTACACCCACCCACAGCCTAACCAGGAACTGTGAACCTGAAGCTTGCAGGCTCTGTGGAACAGCATAGTGGGAACACTCCTTTAAGAATAAGTGATGTCTTTTATGTTAAACAAGTTCTCTCAATTCTGAAGATATTTCTGTTTAGTATCTTCTTATATTTCCCAGAAGGTAACGATTATGGAGCATCTTCTCTTATAACTCTGAATTGTGCTATTCTACTCTATCAATCCCTCAAGAATAAAAATGACAACTTGGTTACCAGTTTGGGGTGTGTCCCTACATAGTGTGTCATTGTTTAATCAGTCCTGACAGTATCATACTGTGTATCACTCTGACGGGTAACACCCAATCGTCAGTTTATTTATACATTTTGCAAGAAATTACAGAGAAATTACACAATACAAACTTTTACAAGAGATGCTACAGGCCCTTTTTAATGATATTCATTTAAAAGTGGTCTGCAATGGAATATGAGTTTCTTTAAGCAAGTAAGGTGCTTTAACACAAATGTGAAACTGAAAAATCAAAAGAATGAATGACCCTTTTTTAAATGTAGGAAGGAGTAGAAATTTGGTTTACAGACTTTTACTCTTCTGCATTCATGTTGTTCTAAAATGTTTTATGTTGAAGATTTAATTATAAAGGGATTGTGTAAACGTGGCAAAAATATGGAAACTTCAAATACATCAGTGTGAAAAGTGAGCTCAAGTAGTTTATCATGTACAACTGATATACAATGTCTTTCTTTTGTGTACTAGCTATTCTACTGCAAATTCACGGAGTATCTGGAGGATTTCCACTTCTGGGGTTCTGTCTTTAGCCAACCTTCTTACAGTTGGTTCTCCCATACACAACGAATGACGTCATGTTTTGTCTTATTATTGGGATACATGTGCTTAAATGCTGTACTAATTCACTGGGAAGACGAACAGGTAAAAAACAATCTATGCTCTCATATATATCGAAGAAGTTGAATATATGAAGTTTTTCTTTAACTCAAAAAAAAATTATAATTATCTAAAAATAATAGTTTTTTTAAATTATATTACATACATATTTCATAAACTACACATGTAACATAGTAGATAAGGTTGGAAATAGACACAGGTCCATTGAGTCCAACCTATAACTCTATAGTGTTGATCCAGAGAAAGGCAAAACCCCAAATGAGGAGGATGCTAATTGTCCCATAAAAGAGGAAAAATTCCTTTCTGACTTTAAATGTGGCAACCAATATAATCCCTGGATCAATGTCCAATCTCTAGAATCTAGCCCCTATAACCTGTAATAATATATTTTTCAAGAAAGGCATCAAGCCCCTATTGAGCTTGTTCAATGACTCCACCATCAGAACATGTTGTGGCAGTGAGTTCCATAGTCTCACTGTTCATACGGTAAAGAATCTTCGTCTGTGATGATGGTGAAACCTTTTTTCCCCTAGAAGTTAGAGCAAGACCTTTTTGTCATTGGTGCAGGCCTAGGTGTAAATAGATCATGCAAAAGATCTGTGCAATGTTCTTTTAATACACACATTGTCTGTTCTTAGAACTCTCATTGATTTCAAATGAGTTCCAACCCTCCCTTTTATATGCTATAAATGTGTATGGTGGGAAAAGCCCTTTAACAATTGAGCAGTGTGAAGGTGCCTACCAGAATAGCTTCATCTTCTATTTATTTTTAATATCTTAACTGTGTCCAAACCAAGTAAATTGCTTATGTGGACATACACACTTAGTCTTGCTTGTCTCTCTTTTCCACTAGATCCTTGGCAGGGTGTGCCAGATGACTCTAAGGCCATGTTCACGTGGTGTTTGTTACCCCATTAAGGACCCTGGACGTATGAGTATGTCCCAGGGTCCCTAAGGGGCTTTACATAAATATGCATTTATCCTAAGTAAAAACTTCAAAGAAAATCAGGTCTTTTTCTGCCGTCAATCTTCTGTATTTCCAAATACTAGAAAAAGTTTGTCGTTTTGGATTTAATTATAAACAATGGCCTATATTTAATTTACTATCGCGGTTTAAAAGTTAAATTGCACAGACAATAGATAGGTAGTCTAAAAATGCACCAGATTTATTATAGTGACTCATGATGTCTGGCAATTTTGGTGTATCTTAAGACTTGTCTAGCTTTTTTAGACCAACTATTTGCGTACTTTTCATGCCTGAATTTTAGCGCACTTCTGGGGCAAGTTTTGCCGCAGCATGCCGCATTGTGGCAACAATGCTTTTCAGCAAAGCCACATCCACTTTAGACTAAGTCACATCCTGCAGTTGCCAAAAGTGACTAAAGCCTTGATTAATGTGTCAGCATCAAACTGCAGCCAAAGTAAACCACTTTTTGCCACATTTTACATTACTTTGCTTTTTGCTGCAACCACAATAGTAAACATAGGCCAATTGTCTTAGTGGAACAAGCCCTTTATTTTAAACACAATGCTATATTTGCAGAATAGTAATAGTTATTATTATCCAGTACTCTGTTATGATATTTTATGTAATCGCAGTTAACATTTACGCATAAATGTTGAAGATTGTTGAATGACTGTCTTGAAATAATTTTATGTCTCTGGTAACCTTGTTTTTCTTGTTTTTGCAATCACAAGTATACTGTTGAGATCGGCCTAATCGAAATCTCTACCATTTCGATGATAAGTGGACTGAAAGTCACCCTGGCTGTGTATCCTGTTGTAGTATTATTATCTCTTCTGTTTAGACTGAGTCAGGTACGCTATCAAATTTATGCAAACTTTTTGGATGATGATGATGATGATGATGATTTTTGTCAGTAGTAGACGTATTAATTTTATTGTTTGTGAATAGAAATAATAAATGTGTTTGCATGAATATATTTGGCAAACCTTTTACATTTTTTAAAATACTTCTTTAGAAAAAATTCACCAAAGATCCTGCCGACAACCGATTTAAAGTTGTAAAAGGCTCTGAAATGGATACTACTGAGGGTGAGAGAATGAAATAATAATAACTTAATATATATATTTTAGATGTTGTTTATTCCAGGCAAGAGAGTAGTAACACTAGATTTACATTTCATTAATATTGTAATTAATAGAAATAAGACAAGCAAAAATAGATATTTTGGGCCACATCTTAGAATTCGTATGCGCCATTTTTGTAACTTGGAGCCGACACACCAGTTCTAAATAGATATAGAGGAGTTTATAATACGACAGTGAATGAAACATTTTTGCCGCATAACACTCAAAATTGACGCATAGAGTGTTATGTGATAAACTTGGTATAGCAGTATCGCACCATTAAAATGTGTCCCCAGGTGCACATTGCGCCAAGTTTGGCCATACACCTGTTCATACATCTATAGAACCGGCAATAAAAAATGACGATGGCAAATTCAGAGATGTCACCCCAAGTGTTAAATCCAAAAAATGTAGTTGATGAATAGCAACATTTATAACAGATTTTAATCAACCAGGAACAGTTTGACAGAATAGCACTGTGTATAACCAACAACACCACACACTTAACAATCACAGATCAGTACTACAATTGCTACACTATACAGTGAAAATTAGACACCGCCTTCAATATTAAGGGATGGTGTTTTAACCACACTCACCAAAAAGGTAAATAAAACCCAGCACTTGGCCATGCAATCTCCACTGGCAAACATTAGGGTTTGGGTTATAATGTAAAGCTCCGTAACGTTAAATGTGGCAGTCATAAGAAGTTAACTTTACCACACAGTTTATAAAGTTTCTGATATTCTAATTCTGTACTAATTGGGTCTAAGTCTTAGGACGCGTTCTCACGGCACAGGACAAATATCGGCCGGTTTGCCAGCCGGTGTTTGTCCTGTTTTTCAGCCGTCCCCACGGCTGCGGGGGGGTTGGGAGGGGCTCTTTTCTCTGCGATGAGCGGAGAAAAGCCCTCCCCCTCCACATTGGCTTGCACAGATTCCGTCCAGAAACCGGATGGAAGATTGTGCAAGCACAATGTTTTGCGGCCGGACCGCGGGCAGCAAAACTGCCGGACGGAAAACCCGTGCAGTGGGGACTGCTGCACGGGTTTTCCATAGAGCACCATTGTGCTCATTCTCAGCCGGTTTTTCAGGCGGTCTGAAAAACAGCAAACCGGCTGAAAAACCGTCCGAAAACCCATGCCGTGGGAACATGCCCTTACTATTGTGAAATGGAAGCTTCTAAAAGTACCAACAGCTCAGCCGCAAGCAGTAAACCATGCATACCAAAAGAGTGAGGGCCACTGAGCCCTGAAGTGTATGTTGCATAAAAATTGCATATACTTTGGTGCATTCAAAGTCCAGACTGCATCCAGCAGGCAGAACAGAGCTGTGCCTCAGGAGCATCATGAAATGGGCGTCTCTGGTAGAGCAGCTTCACACGATACTGAATGTATATTGACTACAGTGGTGTTAGTCATGCTGCCACCGGGCTCTAGATAAGTGGGAAGTTTATCAATCACATTTCCCTGTTTGGAAGAAGTCTGGTTTGAAGGACACCCCAATCCAGCTGTAATGCGCCTGGAATTGCTATAACGAAGCTATAAATATGTAGCTTCGTACGGTTCTAGTGCGCCCTGCCTCTCGCATGCCCTCCGAAATTAGGCGCATTACAAAGTGCCGCAGGCGCTCTGTAATGCGCCTGATACTGACGTACAGGAGGCTTTTAACTATTACGAATGGGGCTGTGCCTGATGTCGGGCTGAAAATACGGCAGACTTCTGGCGCAGCCCCGTTCATACATGCTGGCCATAATTTTTAGGGGGACATGTATGAAAGGGGCTGTGCCAGAAGTCTGGTATATTTTCAGCCCAACATCAGGCACAGCCCCGTTCGCAATAGTTAAAAACCTCCCGTACGCCAGTATCAGGTGCATTACATAGTGCCTGCGGCACTTTGTGATGCGCCTGATTTCGGGGGAGGTGCTGGAGGCGTGTCGCACTAGACTTGTATGAAGCTACATATTTAAAGCTTCGTTATGGCAATTCTAGGCGTATTACTACAGGAACAGGTAAACCCCTTTCAAAGTGGTTTACCTGAGCCAGAACTGACGCTTATGCGCTAGAATCCACCTGATTTATGACCTGCTGCATTCGATACTAATAATATGCGCATAAAAATTGGTGCTAAAACACCAAAAATCATACATGCCGCCCTTAGTGTTTCTGTTGAGTATTTGATAAAACAGTACTTACACAGGTTTTCTAAGATGGAATAACTGTTTACGTTTATTACAAGTTACAGTATTTTCTTGTGTATTAGGATTTTTTGCTGTAAAGACTTTGTTTAACAGCAAATGATGGTGTAAAAACCTTGTTGAACAGCTTTATCATACAAACTACAGTACTGTAATTCATCCAACCTATTTACCCTCTTTACAAATTGCAGGCCATCAACATTCTGTATCAGCAGCAGATACCATGTTTGAATCTAATTTGACATGGCAGCATTTCCAGTACTGGGCATATGATGCTTGGAAAAAGAAATATGAGGTACTGATGAGTGAGGACACATTTATTCACATTCATAAATAATGCCTTTGTTTGATGGGAATTGCATGCATGTACAAGAAGTGGTTCTTCAATTTTTTATACGGTTCTTTCGAATTGGGTAATGTGTTCACATGCTTTTTTTTGGAAGATTAAAGATATTTTTTGTTTTGTGCAATACCATACTATATTACAGGGCCCACTGCCTCTGCAGTCAGCAAACATGTATCTATTTTTATGAATTTAAAGGTAATTCCTTAAAATAAATGAATAGAACAAAAACAAATCTCAAGTATAGCGGTTCATGCAGAGAGTGCAGTATGGATTAAAACACCTCTTTTTTTTTAAACACTGTTTTAAAAGTAAATTTAAGAGATTTTTAATTGGCTCATTTCACATGCTGCTTTTAGGGTATGTTCACATGGTGTATTTCTGGGGCGTCTTTCGGGGATAATTGTGCTGCATTGTGCCTTAAATATGCCCCACAAATACGGTAAAATGATAGCACTCAATAATCCAACGTTTTCCCCGGTATACAGTCAGCGCCTGTAAAAAGAAGTGAAAGTGAATGCGAGCCGGGCTGGAGCGCTGTTGAAAGTATGTGCTAGCTACCATGTACTTTCAACAGCAGGCATATAGCGGCATGCACTGGTACGTGCCGCTAAGCAGCGTGTGAACCCACCCTTAGAGTTAATACGAGATATAAAATCTACTGAATGCAGGAATGTTGAAGAAAGCAATAAGCACACATGCAGAATTTTTTTTTGTTCAAATATGGCATACATTTAAGTGAAATAAATTGATTTTAGCCTCTCACACATTGCAATTATTTCTTTCCTTTCCCAATGCGGTCTGTATTGAGAGTGTTTGATGGCCTCCTAGTAGTTACACAGTTTTAAACACCATCTACTCTGCTTTTCTGTTCACAGAGGGATCTTTCTGCTTCAAGCATTCACTTTGGAAATGGGAGCAGGAGGTACAAGAATCAGTGCCCATCAGTAGCTACTCAAAGCTCAAGTGGATTTGAAGATTGTAGTTCCAATAATGGTGGTAAAACTGGCCTGGAAGAATTCAAAGACTGTGAAAATAACTCTCATTCACAGTATTCATCAGGTACAAAACTAAAAGCAGCTACAAATAAATAAAATGTATTTGTACATTCAGCTATATAGCTTGGATTGTCACCTAGGGAGACCATTTAATTTCATCATTGACTGTGGTTGCTACATGCGCCGTAGTTATTACTTTTCAGTGTCCTTGAAAATGTTTAGGTATATTTGTCTACTATAGCATGTGTCATGGGTGATTATGAGGGAAGACACCAGCATGCTATTCTGCCTTTGCTAGATTATTTAGATAATATTTATGAACCTCATGCTCCTGCATACGCTTTCAGAATATGATCTCTCTGCAGACTAAATATTTGAAATTGTAAGTCACTATTGTGACACAGGATTAGGATACCTTTTACCTTTCTTACAGACTCAGCATTAACCCGCTGAATAAGCATCTTAAAGGAAACTGTTACAGAACATATTTTCAGCACTCCACTCCACTTAACTCACCTATGAAGTTACTGGCATTTCTTCACCATTGCAGCTCTGATTTTTCCCACTAATCCCCATTGGATGATGTCTGTCATGTTGCAGCCAAAAGTGGCCCCTGCTTGCATTTATCGAACGTGACCACTGCGCCAAGCAGTGGAATGACTGCAACTCCATGTATATGTTTGTATGTTTTTTTCTTATCAAGACACAATCTCCTCTTTAAGATAAATAGGGGGAGATCAAATAACCTACTCTGATGAATAAGCCTGGAAACACCAATGACAAAAACTACCAATACACGTGTAATAATATATTTCCTTAAGGCATAAAATATAACTTTTAATATACACAGAATAAAAAGGCAAAAATATGCCCTACCAAATCAAAATAGAAACAACCCTATATATAATATAATCTACCCTATTCTAATAATAGCACCAAACTATCCCTACCATTACTCCCTAACCAAAAGTATTGGGGTGTGCGCCCCGATAAGGGCGTCCCCAAAATATACTACACAACACTACTCTGCACTATACTAAACTACAACTACCACTACTATATATACACAAAGCATAGCAATCCGTAAATACAGATGAATAACTGGTTCAAACAAATGGATCTCAGATAATGGATCCAGATGTGAAATCCAAAAACAATAGTTCGTACTAGTATGATTTATACACACAAATCCCAGATAATGGGTCCAAATACAGGAGCCAATTAAATCATCCAACGCGTTTCCCCCCCAAAATGCAATAGGTTCATCAGGGACAAAAATAGGAAAGTGTACAAATAAAGATAATAGAGTAAGATATAGCAGAGATAAGCAATAACTCACGACCCCTATGTCATATCGCATATAGGGGTAAGCCGGTATAATGTCCAGGGCAGCTAGATAACCAATCCCCCGGCAGATACAAAAGGCATGATAGCGCAAGGATAGTGGACAAGAGCAGATGGAAAACAACAGTATATATATTATCCAACCTATAAAGTTAAATAGGAGCAGGTGTAGTTACTTACCAGCTGCATGCATGACCTAAGCCAAAACGGCGTCCACGACGACCCACCGCGCATGCGCATCCCCGTTACATAGCGAGAACATCCGCGACCACAGAGGGCGCATGCGCCGAGTATAGCGTGGGGAAAATGCATAATAGCAACCACGCCAAATACAGGACGCGTTGTCAGGCAGCCCTGCACACGCGTGTACTGCGCATAAGGAATGCAATGACAAATGGCAATAATATAAGATAAGCCAGGCATTTAAAGCAATTGGACACAACAAACATAGGGAACATACCCAGAATATAGAGTGTGCCATAGATATATATAAAGAAAGCTGTGCATGAGAACATAATAGGCAAACCAAAATGATAAATATCTTAAAATAATAACAATATCATGCATATATCAGAGGGAGGTATATAGTAACAGTAAATAACCAACACCTGTAATAAGATAATATTCAAAATATAAAGAAATGATATAAAAAATAACAACAAAATATATAAATAATAATAAAGAAATAACAAGGCACTGGACTACATTCAGATGAAGGCGGCAAAGGAGAGATTCTCATTAAGGCCTTGAGGCCTCATGGTTTTTAAAAAGATAGATCCATCGTGCCTCACGCTGGAGTAGTTTACGGTCAAAATCACCCCCACGTATGGAAGGTTTGACCACCTCAATTGCAGAAAAAGACAAAGAGAAAGGATTGGATTTATGTTTATCTATGGCACACTCTATATTCTGGGTATGTTCCCTATGTTTGTTGTGTCCATTTGCTTTAAATGCCTGGCTTATCTTATATTATTGCCATTTGCCATTGCATTCCTTATGCGCGGTACACGCATGCGCAGCGATGCCTGACAATGCGTCCTGTATTTAGCGTGGTTGCTATTATGCATTTTCGCCACGCTAAACTCAGCGCATGCGCCCTCGGAGCTCGCGGATGTTCTCGCGATGTTCCGGGGATGCGCATGCGCGGTGGGTCGTCGTGGACGCCGTTTTGGCTTAGGTCGTGCATGCAGCTGGTAAGTAACTACACCTGCTCCTATTTAACTTTATAGGTTGGATAATATATATACTGTTGTTTTCCATCTGCCCTTGTCCACTATCCTTGCGCTATCATGCCTTTTGTATCTGCCGGGGGATTCGTTATCTAGCTGCCCTGGACATTATACCGGCTTACCCCTATATGCGATATGACATAGGGGTCGTGAGTTATTGCTTATCTCTGCTATATCTTACTCTATTATCTTTATTTGTACACTTTCCTATTTTTGACCCTGATGAACCTCTTGCATTTTGGAGGGGGAAACGCGTTGGATGATTTAATTGGCTCCTGTATTTGGACCCATTATCTGGGATTTGTGTGTATAAATCATACTAGTACGAACTATTGTTTTTGGATTTCACATCTGGATCCATTTTCTGGGATCCATTTGTTTGAACCAGTTATTCATCTGTATTTACGGATTGCTATGCTTTGTGTATATATAGTAGTGGTAGTTGTAGTTTAGTATAGTGCAGAGTAGTGTTGTGTAGTATATTTTGGGGACGCCCTTATCGGGGCACACACCCCAATACTTTTGGTTAGGGAGTAATGGTAGGGATAGTTTGGTGCTATTATTAGAATAGGGTAGATTATATTATATATAGGGTTGTTTCTATTTTGATGTGGTAGGGCATATTTTTGCCTTTTTATTCTGTGTATATTAAAAGTTATATTTTATGCCTTAAGGAAATATATTATTACACGTGTATTGGTATGTTGTTTTCTTAACAACAGCTTTGTTGAAGTTTTACCTAAGTGTTGGACACTTGAAAACAACCATTATATATTAAACATGGTTTTAATATAGTAAAATTATTTTAATCTTGTACCCAAAGGTCCAGGTCCTCAGATGGCCTGTTATCCATAAAAAATAGCACTTAGTTGATCCAGACATTTTAGGATATATAAAAGCTATGAAATCTGTTTATTCAGAAAAGGGTTACATAGTTGCACAATTTAGAGTGGGGGAAAAAGACAGACGTCCATCCAGTTCAGCCTATTGTCCTACAGTGTTTATCCAGAGAAAACAAAACTCTCATGAGTAGAAGCCAAAATCCTCCTCAATCCCAATCTGGCAATTTGAATAAAATTTTTGAAACACCTGTGGGTCAATATATTCACTACACTCCTGGGTATATTCCTTGGTGTGAAGACTCTTTAGGAGTGTTTATGTTTTAGCACCTTAGGGTGTCCGCAAATCTGATATGGCACCTTAAAAAGTATTCTAATGAAAATGAGAACCCAAAGTCCAGTAGGTGCTCCTCCTACTCTGAGGCTTATGATTGAGTCAAATAGCGCAGTAGGGACACATATAGGATATATCTAAAAACTGTCTAATCAGGGGAATCAATAATGGCAAAAACCTCAAGAAGCCAATTGTCCTCATTTTTAGAAAACATTTCTTCCTGACCCCCAATCTGGCAATCAGAATAAATCCTTAGATCAAGGACCGTTCTTCAGAATTCTAGTTATTATAACTCATTATATTACAAAAGGTCAAACAGATATTTCAAAATGTGTTGTTTTTTTTGGAATGGTTAAAACATGTATTTAAAACATGTATTTTGTTTTTTTTATCCTCAGTCCATAGCTTGTTAGAAAATTCCGTCCTCCATGGGAAGAAAGTTTTGCCTCCATGGTGTATCTACATGGCTTGGATCATTTCTGCGGCATTCGTCTTGATTTGTGTGACCGTGACTTTAGTATTTGGTTTCAGGTATTAAGTCACTTTGTAAATTAAGATGAATTTGATATTCCAAATCCAAGTTTGGCGCATTACACTCTATGCCCATACAAAGTTTGGCGCATTAAGCTCTATGTAATGCTCCAAAAATTTGTCCTATTCTACACTCTTCTATATCTATTTAGAACTCTGGTGTCGGTGCCAAGTAAAAAAAAAGTACGCATTCGAATTCATACATGTCGCCCCAAAGGATAAAATAAAAAACACGCCGCCTTTTTCTCTTTACTAATGCCAGTGGCCCCCAAAAAGATCAAAAATAAATAAACTACACATATTTGGTATCTACAGTACGTGTTTATAACAACCTAGCCTATACATTTTTCACATTATCTAACCTGCACGATGAACACTGTATAAAAAAAAAAAAAAAAGAAGCAGTGACAGAAAAGCGATTTTGGTCGTCTTGCAGCACATAAAATGAAATAAAAGGTGATCAAAGTCATATGAACACTAAGGTGATACCAATGAAAATGTCAGTTCATCCTACAAAAAAGGGTCCTTATACTGCTGTGTATATGGAAAATGAAAAAAGTAAAGGCTATCGGAAGATAGTGATGCATAAATATTGTTTTAAAAACCTAAACACTTTTATTTATGAAGACCTACTACATAAAAAAAATAAATAAATTGGGTATCGCCGTAATTGTATCAACCCACAGAGTAGAACTAACATGTCACGAATACTGCACAGTGAGTGCTGTTAAAAATAAAAAAAACAGTACTAGGATTGCTGTATTTTGTTCCTCCCACCTCCAAAAATCATAATAAAAAGGTGATCAAAGCATCATATGAACTCCAAATGGTACCAATGAAAATGTCAACTCATCTTGCCAAAAGTCCTTAGATAGCTCTGTATACAGTAAAATAAAAAATGTATGGCTGTCAGACTATGATGATATAAAAACGCAATGTTTTACAAATGTATTTCTATTGTATAAAAGTAGTAAAAAATAAAACACTGTATAAAATTGATATAATTGTACTGACCTGTATAGTAATGTTATCATGTCATTTATAATGCAAGGTGAATTATGCCCCAAAAACTATGGTGGAACTGTTGCACAATACACAACTAGATGAATTGCCTGAGGTGTGTTGAATCCAAAATGGTGTGACTTCTGGTAGATTTCACCCAATATATTTGTACATTCAGCCATATAGCTTGGATTGTCACCTAGTGAGACCATTTAATTTCATCTTCGACCATGGTAGCTACATGCTCCATAGTTATTACTTTTCAGTGTTCTTGAAAATGTATGGGTATATTCAGGCTCGGACTGGGCCGCCGGGGGACCGGGGAATCCCCTGGTGGGCCCCGAGCCGCTGTGGGTCCGGAGGCATTTGCCGTGGGCTCCCGGGGCCCTTTCGGCAATCCGGTCATGAACGCCCGGGACCCGCGTCCCGAGCGCTCAGAGACCGGCACGGGAGTTGGGGATTTATGCCCCCGGCTCCGTGGCTGCGCGGTGTCAGCGGAGCACAGCGCCACTAGCGCTGCGCACACTTGCTCCCCCGGCAGGTGAACGCATTAGGCCTTCGCCTGCCGGCGCGCGGCCCTACTGCTGAGTAGGCCCGCGGTGACGTCATTTCACCCCCCGCCTATGCAGGGCGGCAGTACAGAGCCGGCGGCAGCACGGAGCGGCCGGGACTGTCCAGGAGCGGGAGCCGGAGCGGGAGCAAGGTAAGTGATTGATTGTTTTTTTTTGTTTGTTTTTTTTTTAAACTACCTACAGGGGGGCTCTGGCTACTATGGGGGGACTGGTTAAGGGGGGCCCTGGCTACTATGGGGGGGACACTGGCTAAGTGGGGCCTGGCTACTATGGGGGGACACTGGGTAAGGGGGGGCCTGGCTTGCTATGGGCCGGGGCACGGTAAGGAGGCCCTGGTACTATGGGGGGGACACTTGGTAGGGGGGCTCTGGCTCTGGGGGGGACACTGGCTAAGGGGCGGGCTCGGGGGCTAACTAGGGGGGACACTGGCTAAGGGGGGCCCTGGCTACTGGGGGGGGGGGACGCTGGCAAAGGGGGGACATGGCTAGGGGGGCTTGGCTACTAGGGGGACACTGGCTACAAGGGGGGGCCCGGGGTACTGGGGGGGAGCTGGCTACAAAGGGGGGGGCTTGGCTATGGGGGGGGCTCTGGCTATGGGGGGGACACTGTCTAGGGGGGACTCAAGGGGGGGGGCTAGCTATGGGGGGTGCCGGGGCTACAAGAGGGGGCCTGGCTACTAGGGGGGGCCCTGGCTCTAGGGGGGGCCCTGGCTACCCTCAGGGGGCCTGGCCACAACATGGGGGCCCTGGTTTACCTACATGGGGGGCCTGGACTACATCGGGAGCCTGGCTACCTACATGGGGGGCCTGGCTAACCTACTGGGGGCCCTGACCAGGGGGGGGCCCTGGTTACCTACGGGAGCTTGGCAATCTAAGGGGCCTGATACTACAGGGGGGCCTGACTACAAAACATGGTGGCCCAGCTACCTATAGGGGGCCCTGATAAAAGGGGTCCTGACTACCTACAGGGGGCCCTGACTACGGGGGGTTCTGGCGACCGACAGAGGGACCTGACTCAAGGGGGGGTTCTGGCTACTACAGGGGGCCCGGGACTACAAGGGGGGTTTGGCTCCCTAAACACTAAGGGGGCTCTGACTATTACACTGTAGCTAAAGGGGGGGCCCTGCTTCTCCCACATCCCAAAGGGGCCCTAACTCCTGTAGATCTAAGGAGACCCCTAATGTCTGTTACTACCTAAGGGGCCCCCTACTGTTGTATAGTCCCTAAAGGGCCCCCTTACTGCCTGTATAGTACCTAAGGGGTCCAAATGTTTGCACCCTATTAAAGGGGGACCCTAACTAACTACAGTTAAACCCTTTCTGGGGGAAACCACCTACCTACAGCCTAACTAATTGGGACTCCCAACACCTACCTACAGCCTACTAAAATGGGGTCCACCAACCTAACTGTAGCCTATAAACTTGCATAACTGAGGCCTGCTTATCTACCTGGGGGCTATTTACCTAAACCCACTGTGGCTAGGTACCCACCCAACCTACCTGGGGCTGGCCCAGCAACTTATCCAGCGGGGGTCTACCTACCTAAATAGGGCCTTTCTAGTTTTCCTGTGGCCCCTCCCCACCCTCCAAACCTTAGGATACTAGGCTTGTACCCGACTCTCTCACCCCTGGGTAGTTTGTACAGAGGTGGGAATAGGTAAAGAAATGCTGTAAAATAGAGGATTCTAAGATATTTTTGTGTAATTTCTGCAGGGATGAGTTGTGGCCGGGGGCAAGTAATCATGACGGTGTGGAACAGATGCAGAAGCAAAGGGAATCGGAACGACTCATGAGAGAAGAGAAGACTCAGACGTCTCTGGTGAGTCCCTGACATCAAGGGTTATTTTTTATATTGTAATGTGATGGTGACCTTAGCAGGTGTCTGACCTCTATGTGGTTCTATATGGTGGTGTTGTAGGTTATACATGAGCTGGTGTATGACAAATATGTGGTCTCTATATGGAGGTTTTGTAGGTTATACCTGAGCTGGTGTCTGACCTCTATGTGGTCTTATATGGCGGTGTTGTAGGTTTTACCCGAGCTGGTTTCTGACCTCTGTGGTCTCCATATGGCAGTGTTGTAGGTTATACCTGGGAACTGGTGTCTGACCGCTATGTGGTCTTTTATATGGTGGTGTTGTAGGTTTTTACCTGAGCTGGTGTTTGACCTCTATGTGGTCTCTGTATGGCGGTGTTGTAGGTTTTACCTGAGCTGGTGTCTGACCTCTATGTGGTCTTGTATGGCCCGGGGTTTGGGAGGTTATACCTGAGCTGGTGTTGGCCCTCTATGTGGTCGCTATATGGCGGTGTTGTAAGTTATATTGGCGCGGGTATAGTGGCAGCGCACATGTGTCCCTGATTGTAAGAGTGAGGGAACACCAGACCCTGTGATAGGAGTCACACTTTTTTTTCTTGCTGGTGTTTATTTTATAAGGTGGTGAGGTGCGTGCCCAAAGGGGGAAACGTGGCGGGGATATTGTATGTGGGTGGTGGGGGATATGGATGGAGCTACTTAGCCCTGTGTCTATGATATGTTAGACTGACAAATGTGTGACTACATTGTACTACACAATACAATTCTTTTTTTGCACACTGTATTATGTGGTAAAATGGGCGCATTTATGTCTGAGAGGCCGGTAATATTTTCATGCCCAGTAGGGTGGGCCCCGAGATCATTTCCCCTGTGGGCCCCAGACCCCCCAGTCCGACACTGGGTATATTGGTCTACTATAGCGTGTGACATGGGTGGTTATGAGGGAAGGCACCAGCATGCTATTCTGCCTTTGCTAGGTTATTTAGATATTATTTATGAACTTCATGCTCCTGCATACACTTTCAGAATATGATCTCCCAGACTAAATATTTGAAATTATAGGTCACTATTGTCACACAGTATTAGGATACCTTTTACCTTTCCTATCGACTTCACTCCACTTAACTCGCCCATGAAATTACTGTCATTGCAGCACTATTGCAGCTCTGATTTTCCTCACTAATCGCCACTAGATGATGTCAATGTCCTGCTGCAGCCAACAGTGGCCCTTGCTTACCTTTATGGCATTTGACCATTGGGGCCAGTTTTTTTTTTTATTCTTTATAACAGCCTTGTAGAAGTTTTACCCAAATGTCAGACAACCACCTTAAAATAACCATTATATATTACATGATTTTAATATAGTAAAATTCTTTTAATCTTGTACCCAGAGGTCCTGGTTCTTAGATGGTCTGTTCTCCATGAAAAATAGCACTTAGGTGATCCAGACGTTTTAGGATAAGTAAAAGCTATGACATCTATTTAATCAGAAAAGAGTTACATAATTTGAAAGGCTGAATAAAGACAGACATCCATCCAGTTCAGCCTATTGTCCTACAGTGTTTATCCAGAGGAAAGCAAAGATCTCATAAGGTAGAAGCCAATTGTCTTTGTGTTAAGAAAAAATTCCTTCCCGTCCCCAATCTAGCAATTTCAATAAAATTTGTGAAACACCTGTGGAGTCAATATACACACTGCACCCCTGGATATATTCCTTAAGGGGTGTAGTTTCCAAAATTAGGTCTTTTATGGATGTTTATTGTATTTTAGCACTTTATGATGTGTAAACCTGATATGGCACCTTAAAAAGTATCCTGATCACAATGAGCCCCCAAAATCCAGTAGGTGGTCCTCCTATTCTGCGACTTGAGGTTGAGTCAAATAGCACACTAGAGCCACATATAGGATATCTGTAAAAAATGCAGAATCGGGGAATTAATATTGAGTTGGATTTCCCTGGTAACATCTGTGTTTTAAGTGAATAATGGAAAAAAAATTGAAAATATGCAAAAAATAATTTTAAAATTTTACCTTCACTTTGCTTTCATTTCTTTGAAACACATAGAGGGTTAACAAACCTAAATGCTGTTTTAATTACTATAAGTGGTGCAGTTTTTTAGATGGCGTCATTT
>JAODAL010035065.1:0-43406 GCA_025379985.1 Phyllomedusa bahiana | reverse complement strand
AACGGGAAAGGGCTTTTTCATGTTAAAACGAGGCATGTGATTTTTCCAGCCAATCCAACCATACACACCCGTCCTGATTGCACAACACCACCGCTCTATTTTTAAACTGATTGCGGCCGCCAAAATGAAGGAAGCCCGAAAAGGGCGCATTTTAAAAAGATGATGCAAGATTTTAACCTTAATTATGCTGATCTGAAAATTTCGATCACCATAAAAACCTTGCGATTTCAACTTTGTTGAAAAAACGCTAAACCAAACCTTCGACCCTAAACCGTCGACCCACAGATTAAAAAGTGCCGAAAAAGGATTTTTTCAACCCCATTTAGTTGAATGACATTGACTATACTTGTCCGGGCCACAGCTTGGCCCCAAACCTGCATGATCCCCCAGATAAAAAAAGTGCCGTAAAAAGGAGTTTGAATCACCATTTTTAGTTGAACGGGAATCGACTTTCCCCGTCCTGTACCACAGATGACCCTAAAACCTGCAGACCCACAGAAAAAAAAGTGCCGGGAAAAAAAGGGAGCTTTAACCACCTTTTTAGTTGAACTGAACTTTTGACATAATTTCCTGGAAAGCATAGCCAAACCTGCTAAACCCGATTAAAAATGCCGAAAAAGGAGTCTTTAAACCCAAATTTTTATTGAACGGACATTGACTATGCCTGCCTGGACCGCAGCATGACCCCAAACCTTAAGCCCACAATTAAAAAAGTGGCGGAAAAAAGTAGTCTTTGAAGCGTATTTTAGTGAAAATGGACAGACTATCCTTTTCCTGTAACGCGCATGACCCAAAATCCCGCAAGGTGCCCTTAGGGCCATCGCAAAAAATTTCACAATAAAAAATTTAAAGGGGTTTCTTTAACCACTGAAGAACAAATTGGCGCGCGTTTTTATGGGAAACAAGGGCACCGACCCAGCGAGACAGGCCTGAGGCCCTCAAAACCCACGATCCCTTTGGGGTTGCGTGTTGTCGCCAGCACTGGAGGAGCCCCCTTTCTCCAAACCCCTACCTCCCTGTCCACACCCCTCGCTCGCTTACCCCCTCATTTCGCTCCGTTTCAGAAAAGATAAAAATTTTTAAAAAAATGGGAAATTTTTACAGTCCTTATTAAAGACGGCAAAAATCACAGCTATTTCTTAAATCCTCTAATTTCTATAGCCAACTAGGATTAGAAACAGAATTTTTCATCGAATAACTGTGAAATGCGGTCTGGTGAAAGAAACGTAAGACAAAATCAACAGTGTTCTTCCTTCAGTCCCAGGGATTTACAACTGCCCAGTAGGACTAGGAATTGATAGTTTTCAACAAACCGAGCGCAATAAAACGATTCAAAAGTTACACTGATCAGAAATTGCGTTTTTTGCAGCAATGACAATGACTAGAAAATTTCTGTATCCAAATTTAAGTACAAGGTGGCTCTTTGAACAAAACTGGGCCGCTCCAAAGTGCAATACAGCTATTTAAAATTTAATACAGATAACAAAAGGTGGTTTTTGCACCAATGAAATACACCAACCATTACTAGAAAATTTCTGTATCCAAATTTAAGTACAAGGTGGCTCTTTGAACAAAACTGGCTCACAAAGTGAAATACAGTATTTAAAAGTTTTTCGGATAAAAGGTGGTTTTTGCCCAATGAATACACCAACATTACTAGAAAATTTCTGTATCCAATTTAAGTACAAGGTGGCTCTTTGAAAAAAAATGGGTTGCACAAAATAAAGGTACAATTTCACCTCAGGTGGGGGTGTGCTGACCAAAAAGGGGTAAAAAAATGCCATTTCAATGCAAGTTCAAAGCAGAGTCTGGGCTGCACAATATACACCCTCCTTTCCAAAGCCAGCCTGTCTGTCCGTCCCTCCTCCCTCCCCCCGCGGCTGTACAGCACTAGTTGATCTTTAAAAGTCTCTGTCTAACTAACTAAGAACTGAAATTCTCTAATCTACCAAAATTGTAATGTTCACAGCTAAAAGCATAGTTGTCTGTTTGAATAAAGAGAAGAACTGTGTCTCTGAGCTGAGCTGTATTGAGAGACACGTAGCACACGTCTTTCTCCAGTGATAGACACTGAAACACTGATACTGAACAGGAAAGGCTGTTCTATGCAAAATGAGGTCATGTGATTTTTCCAGCTAATGACAACCATACACATCACAGTCATGACGTCGCAAACCCAGCTCACCCTGCTCTAAGCTGATTTGCTGGCCGCCAAAATGACAGAAAGCGGTAGTAATAGATTATCTGCAGATTGTCACCTAAAATATTGCGTGATCGGAAATTTCCGATCAGCCTAAAAATCGCGCTGATTTTAACTTTGTCGATTATAATCGCTCATCCCTAGTTAAGAACCATAAGGGGAATAAAAATCAAAGTAGATAAATATTATAAATGTTTTGGAAATATAAAAATATAAAAAGTTCAAAACACACATTTTCCATATAGATAAGATACATATTTAACAAAAAAATTAAGCATATTGCAGCATTCATAAAAGTCCAATCTATTTGAATATAGTGTTGAGCACTGTAAATGGAAAAAAAATACCTAACAAAAAAATTGTATATTCACAAGAATCAAACTCAAAGAGATAAAAGAACATACCTGTGGCATGTCACTTGTTCAATGCTTTATTGTAGATAGTTCAGTGACAACATGATAAATAAGGACAGTTTAATCCTGTCTACTGGCAAATGCTATTGACATACCCTCATGAGTTTCACATCACAACTAATTTATCTACAATATAGCAACAAATTGAGTCCTAAAAAAAAGTCAATTTACTTTTACGAATTGGATTATATAACCATATTGAGAGTAATTAATTATGGCATTTGTGCAACGCTTGTGGTGTAAAAAAGTCATACAGTGGGGAAAAAAAGGATTTAGTCAGCCACCAATTGTGCAAGTTCTCGAACTTAAAAAGACGAGAGAGGTCTTTAATTGACAAAATGAGAAAACAAATCCAGAAAATCACATTGTCTGATTTGGAAAGAATTTATTTGCAAATTGTGGTGGAAAATAAGTATTTGGTCAATAACAAAAGTTCATCTCAATACTTTGTTATGTATCGTTTGTTGGCAATGACAGAGGTCAAACGTTTTCTGTAAGTTTTCACAAGGTTGGCACACACTGTTGCTGGTATGTTGGCCCATTCCTGCATGCAGATCTCCTCTAGAGCAGTGATGCGTTGGGGCTGTTGCTGGGCAACACAGACTTTCAACTCTCTTCAAAGGTCTTCTATGGGGTTGAGATCTGGAGACTGGCTAGGCTACTCAAATGCTTCTTACGAAGCCACTCATTCATTGCCCTGGCAGTGTGCTTGGGATCATTGTCATGCTGAAAGACCCAGCCACATTTCATCTTCAATGCCTTTGCTGATGAAAGGAGGTTTGCACTCAAAATCTCATGATACATGGCCCCATTCATTCTTTCATGTACACAATCAATCGTCCTGGTCCCTTTGCAGAGAAACAGCCCGAGAGCATGATGTTGCCACCCTCATGCTTCACAGTAGGTATGGTGTTCTTTGGATGCAACTCAGTATTCTCTCTCATCCAATCACGACGAGTTTGCTCTTTAGCAAACTTCAGACGGGAACGGGCATGTACTGGCTTAAGCAGAGGGACACGTCTGAGTCCCTGGCGGCGTAGTGTGCTACTGATGGTAGCCTTTGTTATGTTGGTCCTTGCCTTCTGCAGGTCATTCACTAGGTCCCCTGTGTGGTTCTCGGATTTTTGCTCACCGTTCTTGTGATTATTTTGACCCCACGGGGTGAGATCTTGCGTGGCACCCCAGATCGAGGGAGATTAAGTATTGCTCCCACAGTTGATTTCTTCACACCAAGCTGCTTGCCTACTGCAGAATCAGTCTTCCCACCTGGTTCAGGGCTACAATTTTGTTTCTGGTGTCCTTTGGTCTTCACCATAGTGGAGTTTGGAGTGTGACTGATTGAGGTTGTGGACAGGTGTCTTTTATACTGATAACAAGTTCAAATAGGTGCCATAACAACAGATAATGAGTGGAGTACAGAGGAGCCTCTTAAAGAACTTGCAGGTCTGTGAGAGCCAGAAATCTTGCTTGTTTGTAGGTGGCCAAATACTTATTTTCCACCATAATTTGCAAATAAATTATTTGCAAATCAGACAATGTGTTTTCGGTTGTTTTCAATTTGTTTTTTAGTTGAGGGTCATATGGTGTCAATTACAGGCCTCTCTCTCTTTTTAAGGGGGGAGAAATGCAAATTTGGGCTGCAAAATACTTTTTTCCCCACTGCAAATAATGGCACATTCCAAAAAAAAATTTCTCAAAAATCCGTCAAGTTAAACTTTTACTTTATACAAAAAATTTAAATAGATAGTAAATTGTACAAAAAACCCAAGAAATCAAATGTTTGGACTCTTATAGACCTTTTTTGGTAAAAACGGGATTGTTTCTCTTTCCCCTTTTAAACCTTCATAGATCCCCTTTTGTTATTTCCCCGTGAGATTCTTTTTTTAAGAATTGGGGAGGGGAACCCCGGATGGAAAAAGGGCAATATTGGATTATTTAAAATTATGACCAAAAAGCTCCAGATTTAGAGTGAAAAGGTAGAAAATTGTCAAGTTATTCTATTAAAAATGACAAGACTGAGGAACTAGTTATTGGAGGACTTTTTAATTTTTTGCCCCTCAATAAATTTCTAAAACTCCCCCTTAATATTGAATTTTTCTAAAAAAAATTTGGGTATTAAGAACAAAAATACAAGGAAAATTTTAAAAATTTTAATATTAAACTTTAAAGAAATTTTTTTTGCAATGCCCAAATAATGGGCAACGCCCCCCAAAATAAAGGCGAATACGATCAAGTTGGAAGCTCCCTGCCCTTTCCACCTTACTCCTGCCCCCCCCCTTCCCCCTAGGAAAAACAAAGTTTAATGTCATGTACCACAGCTTTGCTATTGTCTTAAACCACCACAAAAGACACTTAAAAACATTGAAAGAGTTGAGATAACTTTCTTTGCTGTGATATCATGGTTAGTGTTGAACGATTACGTTGGCTATCGACATCGGTCGTAGTCCGATAGTCGGCACGATTATAGGTTTTAGCTTGTCGATCATCTGCTGACATTAAAGTTATGGGCGAGCAACAAACCGTCATTCTTTACCACCCAAACAGGGCTGGAGAAGTGGAATTAACAGCAAACAGTCAAATGGATTCTGTACAATTTAGGCACAAACTTAGGCTATAAAAGGCACAGAAAAAGTCAACACCATTCACTACCCTGTCGTGTCACGATGACTTAAAATGCATCACACAAATTAAAAAGTGCAGAAGGGCAGTATTATTTGACCCTCATTTTACTTGAATGGAATTCAATATCTTAGTAGGACCGCAGCATGACCCTAACAACCTGATGACCAAGAATAAACGTGCCGGAAGAACGAATAAGTCTTTGAAACACATTTTAGTTGACTGGACATGACAATCCCAGTTGGACCGCAGCATGACCTTAACCCAGTTGACCCCGATTAAAACGTGCGGCACAAGGAGCTTTCCACAATTTTAGTTTCATGGCAGATACTGTCCCACGTCTGGGCACCGTATGACCCATTACACCTGATCTGACCCAGATTAAAAGTGCGGCAAACGAGTCTTAACACCAATTAGTTGATGGCAATGACCAACCTGTGTGGACGCCGCATGAATTACAACTGTTGGACCCACAGAATTATAAAAAAGTGCGGACAAAGTAGTCTTTCATCCCTTTTAGTTGCACTGGACATTACACTTTACCTTTCAGGGGGCTACAGCATGAGCCAAATGCATGACCCAGATTTAAAAAATGACGGAAAAAAGGGACTTTCAACCACCATTTTAGTTTCACCTGGACATTGATAGCATGTCCTGGACGCAGTCGGACCCTTAACACTGTTGACCCAGATTAACAAGTGCTGGAAAAAAGGAGTCTTTCAACACCATTTTTAGTTGAACTGGTTGGACTATAACTGTCCTGGAGCGTATGACATTAAACCTGTTGACCCCCCGATTAAAAAGTGGGAAAAAGGATCCTTTGAACCCCCATTTAGTTGAATGGACATAGATATTACTGTCCAGTGCCACAGCCTGACAGGGCCGGAGTTCCCGTGGGTTAGGTGAGAGCCAGGCTGGGGTGGGACTTTTGGTGGGGCTCCCCGGTCGTATCTATTACACACGAGGTTACAATGCCTGAATGCGCCAGCATCTGAAAACTGTCGTGTGAAGCAGAGTGCGGAAGCGGAGTGTGGAACTCAAGCCTTCTCAAGTTACACAGTCAGACTGGGTATCGCTTGCCTCGTTGAGTGTGGAAATTGGCTTCACTTGGAAATACTGGTGGTTAAGCTTTTAACCAGGTGCTTAATCTGGATTCTTTTTCTCATTTTCTCACGTGTGGAGGAAATTGGTTTGTTACTTTGTTCTCTGTCGTGCTCATCCTCCATGATTGACTAACCTCATCTGGTCAAAGTTTTCTGTCCCACCCTTAGTACCAATTCGAGGCATTTTTTCACAGCTATATTGTACATGCAAGTTTTTTAGTCGTTTAATTCTAGAAAAATTTTTCAACTAGGAAGGAATGCCCCATGTTTTGTTTCCTCTTTTTATTTCAATTATCATCAATGGTAGATCAAGTACGGGATAACTCTTATATTTACAGCTCTTGCAACCAAAGCCATTAAGCAATATTTGACCATTAACAGTGTCTAACCCTATTCAGATAATAGTACCGGCACCCTCACCTTGAGCCAATTTGACCATTGTGCAGACCAAATGTGTGTAGAAAAAACAACATTTTTTATAATAGGACCTGTACTATAGTGCTTGTCACAGCAAATGCCCCAAAATTCAAAAAACTAACCTTTGAGCCCACTTTGGACAATTGTGAAGTTCAATTGTCTGTTAGAAAACAACGATTTTTTTTTATATAGGGATGTTAGTAAGTGATGTCACAGCAAAATGCCTCCAACATTCAAAAGCATGACCCTTGAGCACTTTGGACAATTGTGAAGAACAAAAGTCTGTTAGAAACAACATTTTTTTATAATAGGACCTATAGTTAGCTGCATGTACAGGCAAAATGCTCCAAAATTTCCAAGCATGAACCTTGAGCCACTTGTGACTATTGTGAAGAACAACTGTCTGTTAGAAACATCATTTTTATATAGGACCTGTAGTATAGCTGCATGTCCAGCAAAATGCCCCAAAATTCCAAAACAATAACCTTTGAGCCACTTTGGACAATTGTGAAGAACAAATGTCTGTTAGACAACATTTTTTTATATAATCGGACTGTTAGTATAGCTGATGTTCACGCAAATGCCCCCAAAATAATTCAAAGTGACCTTGAGCCACTTTGGGACAATTGTGAAGAAACAAATGTCTGTTTGGGAATCAACATTTTTGATAAAGGACCTGTAGTATAGCTGATGCACAAGCCACAATCCCCTAAATTCAAAACATGACCTGAGCCACTTTGGACAAATTGTGAAGAACAAATGTCAAATGAAACACATTTTTTGAATAGGACTATAGTATGCTGCATTTCAAGCAGCATGACCCAAAAAATTATAAAAATGAATTCTAGCCACTGTTAAAAATTGTGGAGGGAGAAAATGGCACTTAGAAGCCACATTTTTTTCCAAAGGACCATGATTATAGCTTTATCTCACAGCAAATGACCCAAAAAATTATAAATATGACTTCTCAGGCCACTTGTTAAAAATTGTGAGGGAGAAATGCCACTGAAAAGTACATTTTGTTCAAAGGACCATAATTATTGCTGTATCGCACAGCAACTGGACCCCAAAACAATTATAAATTATGACTTCTCAACACTGTTAAAAATTGTGAGGGCGAAATGTCACTTAAAGCCACATTTCTGTACAAAGGACATAAATATTGCTGTATCTCACATCAACATGACCCCAAAAAAATTATAAATAGGTCTTTCTCAGCATATAAAAATGTGAGGCAACATGACCCAAAACCATAGAAATGCAAAAATTCTAAGATGAAGTGGTAAATGGAATATGGTTTTGTCATGAAACCTTGGTGTCTTTACAGTTCTCCTGCAAATACCAGCAAATGAACTTTGGAACTGTGAATAAAAATTGCAGTAAGAAATGATCATTTTGAAAATAAGTTTTTCAAGAGGCCATTTTGTTGGCGGGAATGTGAAGTAGACCAGCAACTAATGGTGACCTCGGCAAAGGGGCACAACATCATAGAGATCCATGCCTGATCATCTTGATGGAAAGTCAAAATGATCCAATTATCTGTGGAAATCGGATGTGTTTGTTCTGTAACTGATATCGGCTGTGTGAAGGTCGCTCAAGATATGACGCTGGCTGTGAGCAGGAAACTCCTCTAAGGGTGGGAGCCAGTCGGGCATTCGTCCATTTTGGGATACAAGAAGTCTATTGGGTCAGGAACAATAAAAAAAAACATTGGTGTTGAGACGCAGATAGTCGTGCACATGATCTTAGGCTGGTCTCTGGGTGTGGTATGTGTGGCACTGCATTTGCATTGTTGGTGAGGTGAGTTAAATAAAGATTGCAGAGGTCACCATTAGGCTTCTGCCACTTGCCTGCTTGCTGTGCTGCGTGCGCTACGGCTACTTCGGCATTACTGCTGTCACTTGTGGCGTTATTCCACCGTGACTTTTGAGAACGTGAAGCAGACGCAACAGTGTATCCATTGCTCACTCAGCAAGGTCTCCATTTCTGCATTTTACTCTCTATTTGGGTGGGTGGAAGGAAAAGTGCTGAGTTTTGTTATGTACCGGGTTTCCAGGAGGGTGGCCACCAGGAACTGTTGTTCAATTTTGATGCCTTAGTGTTGGAGGGAAATGGGATCCATGACACTTATGTGAAGAGATGGAGCTTGATTTCCAAGGCCTCTGGGTCGAGGGGCACTAGCAAAAGATCTTCCTCATCTTCTCCTCCGCCTCAAATTCGCGCCAACTCTTTCCAACGGAGGGACGTCCGTTGAGGTACGTCGGTTGTCTCGAATACTCCTTACTCCTCCTCCTCGCTGCTCCGGCCACAGCTTAACCACAGCCTGACTTGCCTGAGATGATGTACCTGAGAGCTGATGCGCCACTTGCACTAGCTTGGATCCCTCACCACTGCCTAAATGAAGACCGATGAAAATGTGAAAACTGTCGGCTTGTGATTTGCGGAGAGCACGGCTCGTGATCGGATCAGTTCCGTCTCTCTCCGTTGCTGGCGGGACCTGTTGTTTCAGAGTGTCAACGAGCGTTCCAGAATAGCATCCCACAATTCTCATGCTGACAAGGGATTGTCCGCACTGACCCTTTTGGTGGCTTCTTCAAAATGGCAAGGATGGTGAGAGCTCTTTCATGCTCCTCTCGGTGGTCAACACCCCGTGGTCGCACCGGGCTGTAGGCATGTGTACTTTGTATGGTAATGGGTTTGCGCTGCTGCCACAACGTGGGCGATGTGGAGGGGTGGAATTCCAGGTGTTGCAGTCAACAATGAGACGGTTGACGGGGAGGGAGCTGATGCTGCAACGCAGCCAGGCGGAGGACGAAGAGGGTGGCGAACGGCGGAAGTGCGAACCTCAGTCGAGCCCTTCTTCAGCAGGAGTCCAGACGGGTAGGCTCTTTAGAAATTTCTGGACGACCAGGTTCATGACATGTGCGGCAAGGGATGTTGCTCCAGCCTACCGGATATAAGCGGCGGCCTAGCAGATTTCGCCCGTTATCGCTACCACTTGCCTGGCACAGGTTCTTTCACCCAGCCAGCGCTCGGTCTCATTGCAGAGAGCCGTCCAAGCTCCTGACTGTGTGGGGACGGTCTCCAAGACAGATTAATTTCAAACCGCTTGGTTTCTCTGGCCGTGATGCCACCAGAGGGACTTGGAGGTAAAGAGCCCTGCACCATCCTGCGGTTTTGAAGAGCGTCGCCCTGAGCTGAGAGCCTCCGTCCCAGAGACGCCACCAAGCACTCCCAGTGAGTTGTCACGAGATCTCGCGGCTTGGCGTGCTACTAGTTCATGTGTCGGTGGTCAGATGGACTTTTCTGGCCACAGCTGCAGGACAACGCGCTTGAAAATTTTAGATGACACGAGGGGGCAGGGCAGGGTCGGCTTTTTTGGCAAGGAAATGCCTGCTAGGCTTGGATTGGGGGCAGGCAAGGGGGGGGGGGGGGCATGACGTGGCGGAACCTATCTGTGTACACAGACGGAAAGGCAACATTTCAAGGCCCAAATGCCTGGCATGTGACATTAGGTTTTGGCTTTGGGATGGTTTGGGTTAAAGTGTTTTTTGCTCCACCTGGAAGACAGAAGGTGGCTGCTAGATGGCCGTGTACGGTGTGACAGGGTCGGCAACTGGGCGGAAGGAGAGGGTAGGATGGGTCTCTGGTGGTGCTGGTGGAACTCGGGGCGACGGTGGGGCTGAAGAGGAGGTGATCCATGGATATGATTCTGAGAGAATGGGCAGCTGAGGAACGCTGGTGGTGGGGAGGAGGAGGAGGCGGAGGAGACAGAGGGGTGGACAATGGTGGAGGGGCCCGGCGCGGTCTGGCTTTTTAGGCAAGTGTTCCCTCCATTTCAATCATTGCATTGGCTCGCATGTCACTAGGACATGTTGGTGGTGGTTAACCACTTAAGGTTCTTTCCTCTACTTATGAGTTTACGGCAAAGGCGGCATATGGACATCGTGAGTATGAATCAGAGGCTTGCTCAAAGAAGGCCACATGCTTGAGAGGTCCTGGTTTTTGACGGGCGATAGCTGAGGAGCGGGGTTTGCGCTGACGTGGCTGGCGGAATATATAGCGGCATCTGCGACGCCCTCTCCTTTTTTGGCGGGGACCGTATTACACTACCCCATCGTCCTTCCTCCTTGTTCCACTGCTGAGCGCTGCAAGCAAAATTCTGCGGGAAAAGACCACGATGGATCCGCAAATGTTCGTCATCATCATCTGATCATCAACACAGGTGACTTGGTCGTTCCCTGACTCTTTCTGCATCCAGAAGCTGTACTACAAGGCAAGAGGGCCTGCAAGGGCATTGCCGACGCCCGGGATTTTTGCCGATTGACGGTTCCTTCTCCTCTCTGATTGCATCAGTAATGGCGTCACGAGCAAGACTAAAATCATCTCTTGATCTTTTAACATGCGCTTTGACCCACCGCTTTTGTCATCAAAGAGGGTCTTCAGAATGGCTTATCCACAGTGGTGGGTACACGAGTTGACATTTGGGTGCTTCATGTTGGAGGATGCTGATGAATGATGATGACGTCATTTGTGGCGTGGATGGGACGAACGAGGAGGTAAGGATGTGGTGCAGGTTGCTTTAACCACTGAAGGACAGATGGCGACGCTGTTCGTTATGAGATTCACAGGGCCCTGACCCAGCGGATGACAGGCTGACGGTCCTGCAACTGACGATCGTGAGCTGCGTGTTGTCGCAAGCACTGGAAGTGCACTTTTCGTACCTCTACCTCCATGTGCTACCCTCTCTTTGCTCGTTACCACCTGCATTACGCTCCATGTTCAGAATATAAAAATTTGAGATGGTATGGTATAGTTTGGAAAGTCTATTATTAACAGACGGGCAACACCAGCTATTTCTCAAATCCCTCTGATCAAAACAAAATTGCTGGATTCAACTTTACTGCAAGGTGTCTTATCAACAATCTGGACTGGGCAAAGTGCAAAAAACACGTTCTGTTTATGTTTTCGTATAATACACGGTATTTTTTGCCCCTTTCAATTACCTGTGGGACTATAATTGCTGTTTTCAGATTTAGTGCAAGCTGCGTCAATGGACAAAGAGTCGGACGCCAAAGTCAAAAAACACGTCTCTGTTTTGTTTTCGTATAATACACGGTATTTTTTGCACTTTCAATTCACTGTGGTGGGATATAAGATTGTGTTTTAAGGATTTACGTGCTGCTTCGTCAATGAAACAAAAGCTGTAGTGCGCTAAAGTCAAAAAACACGTTTGTTAGTTTTCGTAACAATACACGGTATTTTTTGCACCTTTCAATTCACCTGTGGTTGACTATAAAATATTTTTTTCAGAATAAGTGCAGGTGGTTATATGAAACAAGGTGGAATGGGTAAAATTGAAAATGAAACCTATCTGAAATGTATTCTGATATAAAAGTGGAGTTTTGCACCTAACACAGAGGACTGCAGTTACTAGAAATGATGAGTATCCTAATATAAGTTCAGGTGCCAATATCAGGAAATATTTCAATAGAAATGTTAATATAAGATATTGCAGTGCAATGTATACCTAGTCTTGGTGAACTTTATCAGTGTTTTTATAGAGCTTGTCTGTGTTGGCCTGCGGGCCCTCCCCTCCCCGCTCCCCTTGACTTTACAGCGGTGGGATGCTCCTTTAAAAATTCTCTACCTAATACATTAAAATCTTCAATCTCTAATCTAACTAAATTGTAAGGACACAGTAATTAGAAGCGGTTTTCTCTGTTGCAGAAATAGAATATTACGCTGAGCTGTTTGGCCACAGGAGAGCGCACGTCTTACTCCTATGAGCGCTGAGAGCCACTGAGGTGAACAGGAACGCTGTTTCTATGTTAAAACGAGGTATGTGATTTTTCAGCCAATGAGAACCGAATACACATCCAGTTCATGACGTCGCATACAATTCTCACCTGCTTATTCTGTAATCTGATTTGCTGGCGCCAAAATTACAGGAAGCACGACAATGGCGCATCTTAATAGTTGATGCACGATTTTAGCCCTTAATTATCGCATGATCTAAAAATTGCGATCCCATAAAAAACCTTGCGATTTCAACTTTGTCGATAATAATCGCTCAACATAAATCATGGGTGATTATCTGTCAAGTTTAGCGAAATATATGAACAGTACAGATTAGAAAAATAGTCAATTTTCTTACCAGTACTTGTCTATGGAATTGAAAGTGTTCTTGGACAGAATACAAGCTAAAACAACTGAAATCAAATGAGGGTATTGTTTTTTTACAATATAAAACATAACATGGCAGCATTATATAGAATTATAGCATATTAGCTTCAGGGCATGTTCTGTTTTGCTTTTTCAGTACTAAAATGTCATATTTCATAGGGCTTTCCAATACTTGCCTTTATGAGGACCAAAGGGCAAAGGGGCATGAATCAACCCTCATCTATTTTAAGCCCAAATTACACTCATTATTCTTATTGCACCAATCTGATAAATAACCCCAATATTCCAAATGGAATCTATATGCTATATTTTACAGCTGGTATTCTACAGGTCTCACTTCCTATAAATACTTTATATATTTATATAAATAATATAGTTTCTATAAATATAGATATATATATATATATTATATTATATTATGGGATAATAAGTAGTGTTGAGCATTTTTATCGACAAAGTTGAAATCGGGAAGGTTTTTATGGTGATCGAATTTCCGATATGCGATAATTTTAGGTTAAAATTGAGCTTCATCTTTAAGATTGCGCTTTTTTCGGGGCTTCCTGTATTTTTGGCGGCAGCAAATCAGATTAACAGAATAGAGCAGGGTGAGATGTGTGTGCGACGTCATGGACTGGGATGTGTTGGTTGCGATTGGCTGGAAAAAAAAGGAATAAATCACATGACCTGTTTTACATTAGAACAGCGTTCCTGTTTCGCCTCAGTGTCTCTCAGGGTCTCTTAGGGATAGGACCTGCGTTGCCTGTGGCCAAACAGCTCAGCGAATGTCTATTTCTGCAAGGAAACCTCTTACTATTAGTGTGATCCTACCAAGTTTAGTTATATTAGAGATTTTGAAGATTTTATGTAGTTAGCTAGAGAATTTTAAAGCCGAGCATCTACATGTAAATTCACGGCGGGGGGGCAGGGGGGGGGCCGGGGGGCGAACACAGACACGCTCTATCTATAAAGAACATGGATAAGTTCACAAGACTTAATGTAGACTTGTAGTGGAATATCATTTATTATTAACAGTTTGCTATTGAAATTTTCTGGATATTGGGCACAGCCGGAACTTATTGGATACACATCATTTGCTAGTGAACTGAGGTCTCTTGTTTGTGTGCAAAACTCCACTTTTATTTTATCAGTTACATTTCAGAGGGTGATTTGGGTTCATTTTATTTACACCATTACACCTGTGCTGTTGATAATATCCACCTTGCAGTTAAATTAAATCCTGCAATCTGGTAGTCAGCACAGGTTGTTTGTTGCAAAATACCGTGTATCATACGAAAACATAAGTTTGGTTTTTTGACTTTTGCGACCGTGATTGTTCATTGATCGCAGCATCCCACGTAAATCTTAAAACCGCAATTTATAGTCACCCACAGGTGAATTGAACGGTGCAAAACATACGTGTGTTATCGAACACCATAACAGATACGTGTTTTTGATTTTGGCACCAGCTTTTTTATTGACGCTAGCTTCAAGTAAATTCTTAAAACAGGCAATTCTATAGTCACAAGGTGCATTGAAAGGTGAAATAATACGTGTGTTATACGAACACATAACAGATACGTGTTTTGTGAGCTTTTGCGCACCAGTTTGTTCATTGACGCCGCATCAGTAAATCTTAAACAGCAATTTATAGTCACAAGGTGAATAGAAAGGTGCAAAATAATAGTGTATTATACGAACACCATACAGATATAGTGTTTTTTGACTTTTTGGCACAGCGTTGTTATTGAGCTGCATCCACGTACATCTTAACAAGCATTCTCTATTCACACAGGTGATTTAAAGGTTCTGTGACTTTATAAACCTAAGTGTGTAGCCTAAGATGTAAGATTATCCATTTGATGTTGTGGAGTTAATTTCAGCTACCTCCCAGGCTTGTTTGGTGTAATAATGAAGGTTTTGTTGGCTCTCCCATAGGATTTAATGTATAGTCATAATTCGAGGCTCACTATTCGAAAAAACATCTCGATAGCGGCGACTATCGACTATCGCCGATTCCGATAGCACGCAATCGTCAACACTAATAATAAGTAACTACACTTTCAACGTCTGCATCGAATACCCATACTTCCTTTACCTTTTTTCACTACTTAAGATAAAATGATGTAATATAGCTAATTCGCTGAAAGAGGCAATTATGTTTTCTTTGGAATAATGGTCTTGCTATAATGATATAAAAAAAAAAACCAAAAAATACTAACTAGAATTCCAAACACCACAAACACAGGGCACAGAATAAATATACTTTCATGCTAAGAAATATGTTAGCAGCAGAATGAGCACATAGGTTTCTCTATTTGGACCCCTTTTAAGAGATGAGATATGCAAAGAACTGTGATTCTGAAAAACGAGCTAACAGAATCTATGAATATATGCGGCTCCATTGACTAGAACTAGCGATCAGCACAACTAACAACAAACTTTCCTAGAGTTTGAGCACTGCAACATTTGGCCACTCGAGATTCCCGATACTTGTCTGACTTTATTTCTAAAGCCCTAGCAGATTCCAAAGAGGTCATTTACTCCAGGCTGTGATTACCAGTGCACTTAGCCTCTGTCTCCTAAGTGGGGAATACTGTAAGCCACCCATTCTATAGGCAGACTTCTTAGCCTCAGAAATAGTAGCAGTCATATCATTATATCCCTACCTGTTACTACTTTTTTACTATTAATTTATATTTTTTTTTTTTTTTTTTTATTCTTTTTTTTAAAAAAAAAAATTTTTTATTATTTTTTATTATTTTTTAAAAAAAAAACTTTTTTTTAAGCCAGTAGGCTTGGGTTTTTTTAAACCAGATGAACCTTTTCTCTCTCAGAGACAAACTCTTCATTTTGCAGGTGATCATTCTTGGCAACTTTACAAAGGCTTACATCTCGTCTCTATGCTTCCAGTCCATCAGTGACTCAGTAGCATCTACATCTCCTGCCTCTCTTTCAGAAAAATAGGCTTTGTAAAATGTAAAGCTTCAAGTGAACTTGTTTCCTTACATGTTTCAAAAAACACTATGCGAGCATTTCCTATGGGCTACCCACACACTCCCTAAATGGCGCCATATCTCAGACTTTGATTATCTCCACTGGCTAATGCCCCATAGTGAAGAGGAACTGCATCACCATGTGCCTCTTTCCCTACCCCAAATTTATTTATTGCTTTTGGCACCTTCCCCCCCGTAAGCAAGCCATGAAGACTCTCTTCTGTTGCCATCTACAGCAATTCAACGTGGTGGTGTTGCCATTCTGTGGTTCTTGCAGTAAAGCATCATATATGTTGTGTATACTTTAAAAAATTTTAAAATTATTGTTTTTAAACTAAAACAACAAATGTCCACCATTTACAAGAATGTAGTTCTAAAGGAGAGTATGGGTTTTGCCCCCCATCCTTGTGTGGTTTTTTAGCATTGGTGGGAATGTTTTTATAATGAAGGAATTTTTAAACGTTCCCAAAAATTGCCTTTAAAAGAGGGGAAAGGAAAAATTTAATGAGTAAAACCCCCCAAGCTGATTAAAAAAATTTGGGGGTAAAAATTGACCCCGGAAGCCCCGTTTGAGATTTTTGTGGCTTCGGTACTATATATGACTAATGGTTTTGTATGAGTGGGTGACAACAGAATGTAACTCAGAATGCAATTTATGAAACAGCAATATCACACAGCTATTCCGATCATACATCGTGTCTGTCAGACTGTCTCTACTACATTTACAGGAACCAAGCTGTAAAATTTAAAAACAGATAGGAATATATTTGATTTTTTTTCAAGAACATTTACACTTGGCTCCCTTTGAGATGCTATTTCAGGAGAGAACAATCACATTTTAACTGTGTACATATGTATGTTTTATTATCTCCAGGACCCAACTTCTATAAAATAATGCAGCCATACAGAGTAAATGGGAAATAAGCCATGTTATCTATCACTGGAGCAGTATTTAACCTAGCTTAGCTGTTTTTTGGCAGCCTTTAACAGTCAAACCCATACCATAAGCCAGAAAACTTTATTATGATTGTGTTAAGGTATTTGATTAGAAGAGCAGTTGAAACAGAGTCCAAAACGTGCAATGATTCCTAAAGTATTACAGTTCCACAGGATGTTTATTAACTGTTTTTTGCATGAAAAATGTTGGCTGATTACATCATAAGAAGGACATGATGTTCACTCTTTGGCAACCTTATTAGGCACACTTTTCTAGCACTGGGTAGGACTATCCTACTGTGAAACTTCTACTCCACCACATCCCAAGGTGTTCTGTTTGATATCTGATAACTGTGTTGGAGGTTTGAATACACTCAGATTCTTATTGGAGTTTCTTGGAAATAACAAAGAATATAATTCTGCGGATCCACCCTACATTTATACAGTCACTTTGGGTGGCTACACTATAGAACCATCAGCCGGCCTGCTGACTGGCGTGCATGCGTGCTAGTCAGGAGGCCGTCGCTGCTAAAGTGTAGCTGCCCACAGCCCCTCAAACATAGCATCACACTATACAGAGTAGTGTGACACTGCATTCGGGAAGGGCACTAGTCAGCAGACTCTTAGGCTCTGTTATAGTATATTCAGTTGTAAGGTGTGACGTTCTGAACAAAAATAATCAACAATTTTGCCTGAGGCAAACTTAAGCTCTTAACTCCTCTATTGCTTGAATTAATACATAACTTTTATTATTGCCTATTAAATAACCTCCATATAACAAATTTAAAAACTCAACTACACCCTCACCTGTATTCTTATCTTTATTTGTATACCCTCTCAGTATCCTAATCCCTATCTATTTATATGTTTTCGATATTGAATAAACTGATATTACTTATAACAATGGAAATAGAGCACCTAACTCCAATTGAGCGGATGGAAAGCCCTATATCTATAATGATTTGCTGACTCTCATACACAAAAAAGCTAGCTGTGCAAAAACATTCCCTAATTCTTTGGGCATGGGTATATTCAAAAGTTTATCAAAAAAGAAGATCCCTCTGCAGCGGGATCAAAAGATGGGGGTGTAGTGTCAAAAGTTATCTATCCCTGGGGTGCGACAGGATCTGGTTTAAACATGTTGGGGAGGTTATAGCCTTTTTAAAACTTTTGCACTACACCCCCATCTTTTGATCCCGCGCAGAGGGTCTTTTTTTTGGATAAAATTTTGAATATACCTATTTCCCAAAGAATTAGGGAATGTTTTTGCCCAGCTAGCTTTTTTGTGTATGAGAGTCAGCAAATCACTATAGATATAATGCTTTCCATTGGCTCAATTGGAGTTAGGTGCTCTATTTCCATTGTTATTGGGAATATCCGTTTATTCCATATTGTAAGTATATAGATAGATAGGGATCAGGATACGGACAGGGTATACAAATATAGATAAGACTACAGGTGAGGGTGTAGTGGAGTTTTTAAATTTATTATATAGAGGTTACTTAATAGGCAATAATAAAAGTTAAATATTAATTTAAGCAATAGAGGAGTTAAGATTTTTTAATTTTCCCTCAAGCAAAATTTTTTGATTTTTTGTATAACCCCGTCTTGATCTTCTCTAGTGTATTCCCAATTTAGAGTGTTAGTTCTGAACAAAATGTCACCACTTACTGCCATATACATAATTGAGAAATATATGTTTAAAACACACACATCATAAACAATAAACATCTATACAGTAAATGAACACATTTCAGCCCATGGTGAGCTGAATTCATTAAAGAAAAAAAAATCCTTTAACTGACAGGATCTGAATCCAATGGGAACTTGTGATACTGGCTGATCTACAATAATGGTCAATGAGTCAAGTTCAGTGAAGGACATTGTTCTGCGCACTTTTGCTTTAACCGGTGGAGATACCATTTTCTGCCGACCGGAGCAGGTCTGGCCACTGCCCTCTGACATGTTCTTTTTTTCAGAACTAGCTATCTGAGTGTGTTTTTTTTATTTATTAAAAAACTTTTTTTTTTTTTTTTTTAATGTTGAGATTTCTACATATAAACATTTTAGATTTGCACTTGTGATATTCAGTATGCAAGCCACCATGTATGACTTTAAATCTAAATTATAGTCTATTGCATTTAAGCCAGGTTTTTCAAATTGATTATTAATGGCCACATTTTTTTTGTGTAAAAACGTATGTATACCTGCAAAATTGTGGCTACAGACCAATCAGAGTACCCATGCAACCCTACCCCCTGTCGAAGTGTCTAAAAAAAAAAATTTTTCCACGTTGACAATTTTAACAGTCTTTGAAAAGGCTATTCCTCAGTATTTGTTGAGGGCTGTTAGAATATACCAGTTTATATCTATGCCGACAGACGACTAGTCAGTAATAAGGATTTCCACATAATGTTGAATATGACTGGATACCAGTTTCCATCTAATACTAGATATGCAAAATGCAAAGGTGAAGTACTGGTGGCACATCAGTAACACCATACATATAGCCAGCACATCCATAGTATAAAATGTGGCCATACTACTCATGTCAAAAAAACGGACTATCATAAGTTTATATTGAGACAGGTTCATTGCCAAGATTCCCACAATCATTAAAATGAAGCAAAAAAAAAATGTTTTTTCAAATTTGTCAAATAGTGATAGAAATGAATCACAATTTGGGATTTTTTTTCCCTTCAACTATAATTTTTTGGGAAATTTCAGATCAAACCCCCTTCTGAACAAATTTTAAATGGAGACCCTAAAACTCTATAAAATACTCACTTGTGTATTGTATATTTTTCACATTTTTTTTTTTATAAACATATTGTAATATTGTGCCAGTCTTAATGGTCCTCCCACCTCTTAACGTTACAGCACATTTTTGCCATGTAGACTGAATGCCATGTTTTCATTGATATTGCAGGAAAACCTCATTTTGTGTACATAAGTTGTGCAGCAGAGACATTCTGTATGTGTCATAAACCTGAAACAAGAAAATTAGGTGTTTTAAGGTGATTAGAAGAAGCTGTGTATTGTCAGTCAATACCTTATATTGTTCAGCTTCCAATTCACTCCTGACATTTATGGGGAACTTACTTTACATTTCTCACCTGGAAACTATTAGAAATCTTACATTTTATGTTTTTCTTTATTAAAAAAAAAGGTGAAGGACATGAACGACTGTTTTATTATTTTTGTTAGAGGCAAGAGAGCCAGTATATAATATGCTTAAGGGGTTTTCCATGTACATATAAATGAAGTTCTATAGCTCCAAGATGCAAAAATAGAACAAACTTTTTTAATATACTAGTCTTCGTTGCCTGCTTCTTTCTGTATGTTATAACATATCATCCATATTGATCATGTGTCACCTGATTGCTTCATCTGACATATCATTTATCTCAGGTGATTTGATGTCAATAGGGACAACCCATTATAAGACTAAGGCGTATGATCGGCGTTTTCGCCGGTTTTCTGGCGTAAAATGCGGCTCTCGGTGCCAGCTCCGCTGTCGGACGCACCTCCCCTATGTGTCAGACGCATGAGGCAAAAGCTTCACCAATTTCTAATGCGCCTAACATGAAGGGGCGTGCTGTGGGCGTTCTGGGGCGGGACGCACCACATTCGAAAACACCAACGCATGTATCAATGCGGGTCGGCAAAGTGAGGCGCATTAAAGCTCCGACAGGCAGACTAATTTCAATGTGTTCTGTCTGTCGGAGGGTAGAAGTATGCCCCGCATGTATGAGCGCACTTCGGCGCCGACATACATCAGGCGCAGTTTTCACGTAAAAACCCGTGAAAACAGGAGCTTCTACGCGCCGATCTTCATGCATGTCCCCCTAAGTTCACACTAGAAAATAGGTCTATGTCTCCCAGATATACAGATATAGCAAAACTTGACAGATAATGCACCATGATATCATGGCAGAAAATATTATCTCAACTTTTTCAATGCTTTTCAGGCGCTTTTGTTTAGAGATTATAGCAGGTAACATGAAAAGCTGTGATATCAAGGTTCAAACCCTACTACATATGTATCTGAATAACTGCTAAAAGTCACATAGTCGCAGGTCTATAGGTTCTAACAGAACAAACTTATTCAACTAGTAACTCCATTTATTCTGGGTTTCGCCATGTATGCTTTATTAGTGGACTAAAATAGCAAAATGTGATTCTATGTGGTTGAAAACAGAGCAAATGTTGTCACATAGTGACATGTCGGTTGACATTTCGGAGTACATTGGTTCTGTCAAAGTCTATGGCTATGCATCTGAGTAAAAGAAGACAATTTAGCCCATAAATCCATTTGCAATTTGCATAGACACTAGAGCACATTGCAGAAACACCAGATATAGCAGCACATAGCCAGCATTAAAACTTATACAAACAATGAACTAGTGGAACAAGTACAATGCATTACTGCTATACTTTATACATGAAAAAAATAAATGCTTTTAGTTTGCAGTTTGATCAAGTTGCATTTGCCCACCTATCACGTCAAGGTGGACTTATCCGGTGGATCCCTAACTGTAATACATCTTTTTGGGGCAAAGCTGCCATGCATTTAGGACTGGGCTTCCTTCACACTGACTATAAGGACCTCATGCAGCAATGTGAGAGTACTGCACGGCTAAGATGGGGACAGCCACTCCTCCAAAAACATAATCGAAGAAAAAAGGTAAGTTAACCCACACATCTATTGGGAATTTGTATAGATGCTAGTGCACAGTGAGACTGTAGAAAGAAAAATTCTCAAACACCAAATACAGATGACACTAAAACCCATACAAACATTGAACTAGTGGAAAATTTAAAATGCATTACTGGTATGCTTTATACATGAAAAAAATACTTTAAGTGTGCAGTTTGATCAAGCTGCATTGACCCAAAGCAGTCATATCAGGTGGGTCACCAACACTAATACCTTTTAGTATGTATGGTGGTTTTCCCCCTCAGTGAGTTATTAGGTACTGGGGACCAAAGTTCTCTGGGAAGACCCAGGGATGGAGAAAAATACAAATTCATATATACCAAATATGTAATAAAATATGTGAGATATTATTTCTCAAAGTTCTTGCTTATTATTTTTCTTTAGTTGCTCTATAGCATAAGTCAAGCTGTGTTTGATTTAAAAAGTGAATCTGGAAAAATGCTATTTTAGACTTCAGATCACCATATTACTGTAATTTTTTTTATCTAATTTAGTATTTTTTCTAAGTCCAAGCAATGTGATACATCTGCATCAGTAATCCACGTGTATGGCGTGCTGTGCAAATCTCAGTTTGACTGTCCTCTTTTTCCCAGTTTTCCTTAATTCACACAAATACAACTCCACCGACCAAAATCAACAAAATCACTTTGGTCCTGATCAGCTCCACTCTAGTGGAACCATACTGACCAATTAAAACCCTCTTCACAGCAGAAGTCCAGCCTTCCAATCAATAGTAGGCTAATACCAGGATCAGGATAAAATGATTGTACAGTGGCCTATTGACTCTATAGGAGAAAGCTAATCAGCAGAGCTATAAGTCAATCATTTTCCTCCTCTTTGTTCTTCCAGCATATGGGGCCATCTCACAGATTCCTCAACACAGCTTACACAGATAAATAGCAAGTTATCGTCAGTACAGTATCAAGAAAAACAAAATGCAGACCAATTTAAGACCAGGAACTCCGTATCCATCTCTTTAGTGGGTGTAGGTCAGGACAGTTTATCATGGAGTTAATTCTTTTTCCGTACTTCTTAACTTCTTAAGAGCATAGTAGGGATGTGTGTTACATTATGCAGTTGTGACTGTCTATCACCATAACAGCAGATTTTTGAGCTATAGCTTTTAAAGCTTGAGAAATCAAATGTCCTTGAAGTTGCTGTTGTTTGATCTTGAGAAAGAATTTAAATAGTTATTTCTAGTTAGATTAAAATTACTTATACACTTTAACTTATGTATCAAAATTTATATTATTTGTTATTGACTACTTCAGCAGTGCTGCTGCTGCATTAGTTAGTCAATAAAAATAGATAATGCTAAGAAGATACAAAGGGCGACATGTATGAATGGGGCTGCGCCAGAAGTCTGGTGACTTTTCAGCCCGATATCAGGCTCAGCCCTGTTCGCTAGATTTTTAATTGGCCTGTATGCCTATATCAGGCGCATTACCTAGTGCCCGCAGCACTTTGTAATGCGCCTGATCTTGGGGGGTCGTGCGGGAGGCGGGTCACACTCTAACCGTACGAAGCTATAGATTTATAGCTTCGCTACGGCATTTCTAGTCGCATTACTGCTGGAACAGGTATACCACTTTCAAAGTGGTATACCTGAGCCAGAAATGTAGTACAAGCACTAGAAAGCGCCTGATTTATGACCCGCTGTAGAGCAGGGTCATAAATCAGGTGCATTCTAGGCTATTATTATGCACCTGAAATTTGGCGCTTAAACCCCAAATTTCATACATGCCACCTCAATTATCTCACTTCCAGTCAAACACTACTGAAATCCTGAAACTTTTGCATGTAACCCCAATATCTAACTTTTACCCAAAAATTGGATTTCCCAGGTTCTCACTTTAGAGAACTGCTTCATCTGTCTGTGGCATGGAGAAAACAGTAGTCAACAGCAATTTTGTTTCTCTGAGTAAGAAAAGTGTATATCTTCAAAATAGATTTGAAGTCAAATGGATTTTCTTACCCTGAAGAGCTGCTATTTGTTTAGTCAAGTAAGGAAAATCACAGGTTACTACTATTTTTGAACCACGTAACATTCATGTCTATAAATACCCGTTAACTGGATACCACATTTTTCATTGTACAACCATTGTGAACGGATGATTTCCTGACACAAAGGATTTTTAGTGCCCAAGCGCCATTTTTTTTGCGCACAATATTAGTGTAGAATGCGTTTGAATCTATGAACCTGTTCCACTGCGGGGCATAAATCAGGCACATTATAGCGCAAAAGCAACACTTCTGGCTCAGGTAAACCACTTTTAAAGCAGTTTTCCTGTTTCAGCAGTAATGCGCCTAGATTTGCCGTACTGAAGCTATAAATGTGTAGCTTTGTACGGTTGTAGTGCGACACGCCTCCAGCACGCCTCACAATCTCAGGCACATTACAAAACTTTGTAATGTTCCTGAGACTAGAATGTGCCTGATTACAAATATAGCAAACGGTGCTACGCTAGTCTTCGGGCTAAAAATATGCCGGACTTCTGGTGCAGCCCCGTTCATACATCTCGCCCAAAGAGTCATGGATGGTTTGAATGGGAGCAAAAATGCTAGACGGGGGGCAGCGGAGAAGGATATTGCAGTAGTCTAGAGGGCATGGACCAGCATTTTCGTAGTATCATGGTTAACTTCTTACCGCCGGAGCCAGCCTTGGCCTCTCTGACAGAGCCCCATTTTTTTAAATCTGGCATGTGTCACTTTATGTGAGAATAACTTTTACCTATCCATGTGATTCAGAGATTGTTTTCTCGTGACACATTGTGCTTTAAGGTAGTAAGAAATTTTGGTCCAAAAAGTCCTTTTTTATTTGTAAAAAATATCAAAGTATCGTGAAAAATGTAAGACAGATAGCTATTCCACTCAAAATAGTTTATAACTAGTATCTACCACATGTATATTGTAGGTTGGTATCATTTTTTTTTTTTTTTTTAACGACATTAGGGGGCTTAGAAATTTAGTAGTAATTTTCCCATTTTCAAGAAAATTTGCTATATACAGTTTTTTAGGGACCAGTTCAGTTCTAACGTGATTTTGATTGGCCTGTATGTTAGATGCCCCCTTAAATTACTTCATCTAAGAAACTACACCCCTTATAGTATTTAAAACAGCATTTAGGAAGTGTATTAACCCATTAAGTGTTTCACAGGGATTAAAGCAAAGTGGAGGTGAAATTTCAAAATTTCCCTTTTTTTTGCAGGTCTTCACTTTTTTCCATTATTCACAGGAACACAATAGATGTGACCAGGGAAATGCAACTTAATATTGAATCCCCAGATTCTGATGTTTTCAGAGATATCCCATATGTGGCCCTAGTGCACTATTTGGCTCAACCACAAGCCTCAGAGCAGGGGGAGCACTTACTGGACTCTGGGGTCTCATTTTCATTATGATTTTATTTAGGAGCCATTCCAGGGCTGCGGTCACCCTAAGGCGCTAAAACTTAATAAACAACCCTAAAAATACCCCATATTGAAAACTACTCTCCTTAAGGAATATATCCAGGGGTGTAGTGAGTATACCGACCTCACAGGTGTTTCACACATTTTTTTTTTTTTTGCATTAGACTGTGAAAATGAAAATTTTTTGTTTCTAACAACCTGCAAATTTAGCTGAAAATGTTTAATTTTTACGAGGAATCCTGGAAAAAAAAAAGCACCCCAAATTTTGTTACACAATTTCTTCCAAGTTCGGCAATACCCTACATGTGGGTGTAAACTGCTGTGTGGGCGCATGGCAGGGCGTATAAGGAAGGGAGTGTTATTTGGCTTTTGGAACGCAGATTTTGGTGGGGTCATGTTGCATTTGTAAAGCCCCCAAACAGGTGAAACCTTCCAGAAGTCACCCCATTTTGGATTCAACACCCCTCAGGGATTTCATCTATGGGTGTATTGTACATTTTGGGTGCTCAGGTGTTCCATAGTTTTTTTAGCATTGGGCCATGAAAATGCAGGGGAGGGATATGCAGTTTCGTCACTGTTTTTTGGGATTCGTTTTTACAGTGTTCGCTGTACGGGATAAATGACAGGATAACTTTACTATGGGGGTCAGAACAATTGCAATAATATAAATTTGATATAGTTTTTTTATGTTTTATTACTTTTACACAATAGAAATAGGTCACGGTGCGCGGCGCCGCAGCTCGCCGCGGCCGTCCCCCTGGGCGCACGGGGTCCGGCACGGGTGCTGCGGCTGCCCGCAGCCGTGGTCCTTCTGCTCTGGGGCTGGAAACCCCGTACTTACCAGTCCCCGCTTCTGTCTCCAGCTCTGACAGCCGCCGCGCGCATAATCCCTGCTTAAGGCGCGCGCGCGACGGCAGGTCCGGATTTAAAGGGCCAGCGCACCTTTAATTGGTTAATTGACGGCCGCTGGTCCTATATATGGTAGACGTCCCTAGCACTCGCTGCCAGTCTGTTGGTGTGTTTAGGAGCGTTTAGTGTGTATTGAGTTCAGTCTTGATTTCCCGTGTACCAGTCCGCCTGCTTACGTTTCCTGACCTTGCCTGTTTGCCGCCTGCCCTGACCGTCTGCCTGCCTCTGACCACGAACCTCTGCCCGATCTCCGGGACGTCACAACGGCCGTCGCCCAGCAGAGCCAGCGTATCGACCAGCTTGCGGCCATGATGCAGAACCTGGCGACCCGGCTGCCACCTCTGCACCTGCATCCGTTGCTCCGGCATCCATTGCTCTACCTGCTTCAGCTTCGGGACCCTCTCTGCATCTGCCACTCCCCTCTCGCTACGATGGAGACCCCAAGAAGTGCAGGGGATTCATCAGCCAGTGCTCCATCCACCTCGAGATGATGGGGCGCCAATTTCCTACAGAGCGAGCCAAGGTGGCCTTCATAATCAACCTCTTGTCTGGAAAAGCCTTGGCTTGGGCTACGCCATATTGGGACTTTGCAGATGTTTTTTCGGAGAGGCAGGCCGAAACGCTCCCTCCTCACCGGCCTTACGACTGTCCCATTGACCTGCAACCTGGCTGTACTCCTCCCAGAGGCTGGGTTTATCCACTCTCCATCCCGGAGACTAAGGCGATGTCTGAATACATCAAGGAGAACCTCCGCAAAGGGTTTATCAGTAAGTCCTCGTCTCCGGCAGGAGCCGGCTTCTTCTTCGTGGAGAAAAAAGATGGGTCTGTCAGGCCCTGCTACGAGCTTCTGCCCGCACCAAGCGTCAGGCTGACAGGTACCGTAGGCCCCCGCCCCTATTTGAGCCAGGCGATAGGGTTTGGTTATCCGCAAAGTACGTCCGTTTTAAGGTGCCCAGTTACAAGTTGGGCCCCAAATACCTGGGTCCTTTTGTGGTGCTCCAGCGGCTGAACCCCGTCTCCTATAAGCTTCGCCTGCCCCCGACTCTACGTATCCCGAACGCGTTTCACGTGTCCCTCCTCAAGCCGGTGGTGCTGAACCGCTTCTCCCGCAGACCTGTCTCGCCTTCTCCTGTTGCTAGCACTGATAACATCTTTGAGGTCAAGGAGGTGCTGGCGGAGAAGACAGGAAGACTGGAAGGGCTTCGGCCCGGAGGAGCGTTCATGGGAACCTGAGACCAATTTGTCCCCTGATCTCCTCGCTAAATTTCAAAGGAAGAGGGGGAGAGCTAAGGGGGGGGGGGGTACTGTCACGGCGCGCGGCGCCGCAGCTCGCCGCGGCCGTCCCCCTGTGCGCACGGGGTCCGGCACGGGTGCTGCGGCTGCCCGCAGCCGTGGTCCTTCTGCTCTAGGGCTGGAAACCCCGTACTTACCAGTCCCCGCTCCTGTCTCCAGCTCTGACAGCCGCCGCGCGCATAATCCCTGCTTAAGGCGCGCGCGCGACGGCTGGTCCGGATTTAAAGGGCCAGCGCGCCTTTAATTGGTTAATTGACGGCCGCTGGTCCTATATATGGTAGACGTCCCTAGCACTCGCTGCCAGTCTGTTGGTGTGTTTAGGAGCGTTTAGTGTGTATTGAGTTCAGTCTTGATTTCCCGTGTACCAGTCCGCCTGCTTACGTTTCCTGACCTTGCCTGTTTGCCGCCTGCCCTGACCGTCTGCCTGCCTCTGACCACGAACCTCTGCCGCCTGCCCTGACCTTCTGCCTGTCCCCGACTACGCCTCCGGATTACGATTTTGCACCACGCTGTACCCCGGCCGCCATCGCAAGCAAGTCACGTCAGGGGTAACGACCTGGTAGCCTCACGCCGCAGCAAGTCCATCCCGCTTTGCGGCGGGCTCTGGTGAAAACCGGGGGCTACTTAGACTCCGTTCCCTGGCGTGGCTTAGCTATCATCGCTTGCGTTGGCCCAGCGGATCCACTCCTCCGTTACAATAGGTCTATTAAAAATTGTGTTTCTATGTTGTCTTATTCTGACAGCCATAACTTTTTCATTTTTCTGTATACGGAGCCGATTATGGGCTTGTTTTTTTTCTGGATGATGTTGTTATTAGTACCATTATGAGGGGGCTTATGAGGCTTTGATCAATTTTTAATTAGGCATTTTTAACAAAATACAGCATTCCTGGTAGTGTTTTTTATTTTTATTTATTACAGCGCTCACTCTGTGGTATAAATGACATGCTAGCTTTACTCAGCAGCTCGACACAATTACAGCAATACCTAATTTCTATATTTTTTATGTTTTACTGCTTTTACACGCTATAAACACTTTTATTCATAAAGGAAAACACGTTTTTGCATCGCCATAGTCTGAGAGCCATAACTTTTTTATTTTTTGTGTATGCAAATGCGCAGTGGCTTGTTTTTTGCAGGATGAGTTGACATTTTTATTGGTATCATTTTTGGGGGACAAGACTTTTCGATCAGTTTTAAATCCCTTTTTTGGAAGGCAGGGTGAAGAAAATACTGCAATCCTAGTAGTGTTTTTTTATTTTTAACAGCGTTCACTGTGCAGTATCCATGACAAGTTAGCTTTACTCTAGGGTGATACGATTATGGAGATACCCAATTTATATAGTTTTTTTTATGTTGAAGAACTTTAAAAAAAAAGTGTTTTTATTGTGTAAAACAATATTGATGCATCACTGTCTTCTGAGAGTTATAACTTTTTTATTTTTCCATATACAGAAACGTGTAAGGAGTTTTTTGGGGGGATGAACTGACATTTTTATTGGTACAATTGGCGTTTATATGTTTTTGATAGTTTTTTATTCCATTTTATGTGCTGTGGGATGAACAAAAATCGCAATTCTTTGATTGTTTTTTTTTTTTAACAGCAATTTTTTAACAGCATTTTAACATGTGTATAGGGGAGGTCGTTACACATGTGGTGATACCAAATATGGGTACTTTATTTATTTTTGATCCTTTTGGGCGATTGGCATTTGTAAAGGGGAAAAGGGCGGTGTACATGTTTTTATTTTATTTTTCGTGTTTCAATTTTTTTCTACTTTTTTATACTTGTTTCACTTTTCCCCATAGGGGATTTGTTACAGCAATCTTCAGATCGTGCGGGGCTCACTTGTAAGCCCGCACGATCGCCAGGATGTATGGATACGTCTATTTGCGTGAACGCACTTCCCACTAGGACGTATGCATACGTCCAATGTTGGAATCGGTTAAGGAATGAGTGGATTTGTGAAATATTTTTTAGGTGAAGGCGGCAGACAGAGGTGAGGGTTCGGATATGTAGTTTGGATGAAAAGGAGGAGTCAAGGGTTATCCCAAGGCAGCAGACTTGTAAAACATGTAGGACTGGTGAAAGTGTATAGCTGTCAACAGTGATAGATAGATCAAGTGGGGGATAGAGTGGGACAGTCGGAAGATGACAAATTCAATTTTCTCCACGCTTAGTTTTAGGAGGTGGGAGGAGAAGAAGGAGGATATGTACTGTATAAGGTTTAGAAAGGTTGTTTTACAATTGTTGGGTTAAATGATAAATTATAGAAGCTTTCAGTCACTACTATAGGCAGTAGTATGCAGTGAAAGTAGTGGTGGCTGCAGGCATACAGAATTTTATCATTAACCTGCCTGGCTGGAAATAAATATTGATCTTTCAGGAAATAAAGTTGGCAAAATAAATATTTCTGGTTTTGCATCTCTCTCTCCACATTTCAAGAAATTGGCGGGTTCTGCAAAAGAATTCAAGAACTTCCAAATCCAAATAGATTTAAAATTTATAGGAGATAATTTTATATTTTTGGGATATTATATAATTTTATATTAATTGTATATTATATAATTCTTTATTAAATTTATATAATTTAATTGTATATATTTTGACAATCATCATAAATAACTTTTTATTATTTTACTTAAGTTGAGAAATAAGGGACATCTTTGGCCCTAATAGCAAATCTAGCTCCTTTACGATTACTCAGGCTCAGGTAGACCATATTTAAATTGTTATGGCTGTCCGAGCAGTAATGCACCTAGTTTTGTCGTCCCACATTAATAAATGTGTCTAATATTATGAATGTGGTGCGACACGCTCACACAATGTCCCCAGAACGCCCTCACATCTTTAGCACCTTACAAAGTGTTGGGTCAGGCGCAGTGCACTAAACATGTCCAAATGACGCACCATACATAAGGAAAAGAAGCTAAACACTCACTTTTCTCACCAGAACAGTGAAAATGACCGTTCATACATTTCACCCAAACTGCTTTTATTTGAAGGCAACTAGTAAATAAATGACTGGTCCCTGGTATGCTCTGCTTCAGATTTCCATGACATGAAATTAGCCAGACATTTCTAATAAAGACAACATTTCTCTCAGATTAAACCTTTGTGAAAATATAGTCTAATATTGGAACGAGTTCAATATGGAAAAAGAGAAACAATTTCAATAAGAAACTTCTCATGATTCCTCTATGGATGCTCTAGATGCCAGAAGCACTGCTGTTCCACTGAGGCTACAAGTAGACTTGTTTGGTTGTAAAGTGGTTTTAATAGGATTGAAAAGCATGCTGTTCTCATTGTAACTAAAGTTCTTAATTGGTACATACTGATATAATCATAAAATCCAAGAAGAATGAAGAAATTCATAATACATGACTAACATTACTAATAACAAGACTAAACATTTCCATTTTAAGCATGAAAAATTTAGGCTTGGAATTACGGTAGGAAATGTAAAATCCTGTGCTCTGTTTTCATTAGTTTTGTTCTGTTTTTGTTTGTTATACTGTAGAGTCAGGGCTAAATTAAGGTTGGTAGAGATCAACAAATTTAGTGCGGTGCCTTATCTCCAGTGTCGGCATATAATCTTTTACAATGAATAAAAACATTACATAACTGTGGGCACAAGCCTCTTACATAACCTGGGCACTAGCCCCGTTTAGATCTTGTGATAAGAGGGCAGCCCAATAGTGTTTGTTTTTAGGGTTAACAAGGTTTGAACTTAACACACTGTTAGTTCTACAGTAGATGGATTTTTAAAACATGTCACTCCAACACTGTAGTTAGGTTTAAAACTAACCTCAGCCAACTTAATTCTTCACTCATCGGGTCACTGTACAATAAACCAAATAGGCTGTCTAGCTAAAAAATTAAAATTAGTGGGACATGTATGAAAACTAGGTCTAAGACTTTCTTTGTTGCCCATAGCAATCAATTAGAACTCCCCTTGGACTGGTTACTATGGGCAACAAAGAAAGTCTTAGACCTAGACATTTTCCATACATGAGGCCCTAAGGTTTTCTTTCTAACATAGTCTGAGTCTACTGCTCAAAAGGTAAAAAAAAAAAAAGATCATATAAATGATTCTCTGTCCTGGTTCTTACAAGTATCCTGTTTTTCCCCATTCTGAGAGTGGGCCCTGTGTGAGGAACTCATAACCTTCTTAAGTGGTACGCGCTGCTATATGCCTGATGTGGGGATTATGCATGTCCCCTTCTTCACACAATCTAGTGGCTCAGACATGCAACTACTTGCATCCACACTGCTACAACACCTAATCCAATAGCTACAGTAAGTGATGCCAGTAAAATCTAATGTCCGCTTATTTATCTCTTCCAAGTGAAATAGCAAGGCTCTATCCACATATCCATCTATCTGCAGTGTGGTATTTATTATTAACCCATTTTCGGATTTTCACCTCCCTTTTTTTTTCCTTCCAGGAGTCATAACTTTTTTTCCCTTCCACATAGCTATTTTTCACGGGTATTTTTAATTGTACCATTTAATGCAACATATAATGTATGAGAGTACCAAAATTTTATTGTGGGATGGAACTGGAAAAAAAAAGTTCAGAAAATAAGTAAAAAACTGTTAAAGGGGTTGTCTCACTACATTGATTCATCTCACCTTAGTCCAGTTTTTAGTTTCATGGGTGTGTTTATTTACTTCTACTGGCCTGGAGTGAGGGGCTGCTGAAGACATATGGTCTGTAAACATAGCGACTAGTGCTGACAGCCTATCAAGAGAGATCGAACAGGTCTATAGCTATAGCGATCTGAGGAGCTGATGCAGCCCATAAAAGAGGATATATCTCGGAATGGGTAGGACACTGTTAAAGGGGTTTTGCCACGATGTAATGTTGACGTGGGATCCTCCAAAAGGGGTTTTTAATCACTTTTCAAAAATATATGTGATTACAAAATTGCCGTCTGAGAGAGCTACAGCCTTCCTTACATGCCCTTGGTTACTTAAAAGAGTCTTATTGATACGGCCTGACAAGAGCTGGACGGGCTTGCGCAGAGAGAGCTTCTTATCTGATGAAAATTTGAGCTGCAGAAGTTTTTAAGGCACGGGTAGCAATATGTTTTTTTGTATTACAGAATAAACTAGTTGTAGAGTGATTAGAACCTGCTTTATTGATGACAGGGAACTTGAAAAAGCTTTCAAGCTGCTGTGTAGAATAGGTGTTCTCTTTTGTATATAGAAATCAACAAGTTATAGTTTTTTTTATTTCAGTGTACATGTCACAAGATCCCTTATGCAGCTCTGTGCTCTCCACTGTGTGTGTCTCTCTCTCTTTCATTACATTACATTACATTCATTTACATTACATTAGCATCTTAGCAGATAAGGCTCCTGACAGTGCAGTCTGAGGCTGTCTTGCTGTATTGTGAATCCACTGTTGTACTGTTTATTATTTCACTTAAGTTTTGAGATGCTCCCTTGGATTCCTCACTCCTCACTCCCCCTTTCTCTCTCCCCTGCAGCTTCAGGGACTCAGCGTGATTTGTTGACATTCTGCCTGTGCTAACAAGAGAGGGGTAAGAATCTATCTCTCGGCAAATCCTCTTTAATGGACACATATTGCAAAGTGACTTGTTTTTGCAAGATCTTTAAATATAAACAGAAATCCTTGTAGTGAGACAACCCCTTTAACCACTTAAGCCGAACGTCTGAAATGTAGTTAATGACCAGAACATTTTTTTAGTTTTTTGCCTCCTTGCGTTTCGACAGTTGTAACTTTTTCATTTTTTCAATGACGCAGTTGTATGAGGCCTCGTTTTATTCGAGACAAGTTGTACGGTGGAATAGCTTAAGTTCACTTATAATTGCAGAATTATTTTTTTTTTATTTATTTTTTTTACACCATTCACATTTCACACTTAATACTTTGTTGGATTCATTCTACAGGTTATTACGGGTGTGTGGATACCTAATATGTTGTGTAGGGTTTTTGTGTGTGTAATAAATGCATAATTATTTTTTATTAAATATTTTTTTTTAATCTTTTTTTTACACTTTTTCTGTTTTCAACTTTTTTTTTTAAAATCCCATGAAGGGAGAACTGATTTACATTTTTTTTTTTTTTTTTACACTTAGTAATGTATTAACATATTCATATATTCATATATGTTAATACATTATAATCTGTGTCAGTCTGACACAGGCAGTAATCAGGTCAGCACACAGTCTGCCCTGGTCACTAGCTTGTTACATGGACAGCCCTGGGGCTATTCTAGGTCCCCAGGGCTGATTGTGCAGCCCTTCCCCGGGCTCTTTCGGGTCACTGGGTGTTCTGATCACCCGACAAAGCAGGAAAACCCTTTGATTGCTCTGCTGTGACGATCCACCGCAATCAAAGGGTTAAATGGGGAACCGTCGCACCCAGTGCTTGCAGGGGATGCTCTGGGATCAGGGCTGTACAGTACAGCCCTGATCTCAACGCAGCTGCGGCTCCTAGAGCCGCAAACTCCGATGTCTGCAGTGACGTCAAAAGACGTCGCTGTAGACAAACGACCCGCACCAGATGATGTCAAAAGTCGGCGGGCGGTCGTTAAGGAGTTAAAAAAAATTTTACTATGCATTGTCTTATTCTGAAGTCAGTAACCTTTTCTATTCTTATGTCATTGAGGCTTTGTTATGGCTCATTTTTTTGCGGGTGAAAGTTTAGTTTATATTGGTATCAATTTGGAGTGTATGAGACTATTTGATCACTTCTTATTCCATTTTCAATGGAAGACGAGAAGACCAAAAAACACAATTCAGGCACTGGGTATTAGTTTTATTTTACATCAACAGTGTGCGGGATAAATAATTTGATATTGTATTAGAATAGACTTCTACGGATTTGACGATTCCTTATGGCTCAGATGTATGAAAGTGTTATTGTGAAAAATGTCCTAGGCAGTGTTGCGCCAAAGTTGAGTTCATGCTTATGTTTGAAAGTGTCTCATGGTATTTTATAAATGTATCACATTGTTAGATAAACTGCCCATGTGCCAAAAAAGTGTCTTAGACTCGCCACTTTGACTAACACCCCTGAAGTGCAACACCTTTTGGCATGAGAGCTACATAAATGTGTCATATTGTACGTACTGGCATAAACATGCCCCCTGAAGAGTGGCGCAGACAAAACTTTCAGTCTTGTCGGACGGACTCATCTTTTTGGAGCAAATGCTTTAGAAATATGTCAGATATGGTGCACGCCATTATTTCTGTTGTGACCTATTCCAGAAAACTGGCACAGTAACGTCATACATCTGGGCAATTATATTTATTTTTCATGTTCTTTGTTTTCTTTTAATTGGTAAATGGGAAGAGAGTGTTTTGAATTTTTTCTCCTTTTTTAAGTTTTTTTTTACTTTAATTTTGTCCCCTTAGGGGACTTGAACATGCAGTCATGTGATCACTTTTACTATATACTATATACTGCAGTATATAGCAATTAAGCTGATCTACTATTACACTTTGCCTATGATAGGCCTTTGTTAGGCCTCCAGCTGCCATGGCAACCAAACGACACTCCGCAATCACATTGCAGTGGGGCCAGTTGAACACCTGTAGGAGTCGCCACAGCCCTGTACTATATTACTGTTTACATGCTGCGGACACACCGGCTGCAGTGTTGTTGAATGTGTTAGGTGAAATGTCTATTTCATCAAACAGATTGCGCCTGTGTCTAGGCACACTTTGTTAGTGTTGAGGGTTAACTTACGTGCTTGGTACACAGATAGTGCTGGCTCTTGGAACTACAAATTCCATTTTAAAAACTACAGGCGTGGGAGACAAGAAGAACTGATAAGAGGAACAAATAGAGTTAATGTATGCTACATGATATATACGAAATGCTTTGCTCACGGCACGTAAAAGATGCCTATGTAACCAGCTGTCGCTTAATAAAAGACAGGACCTCTGACTGTGTGGTGTGTTTTTCCTCTGCACTGCACATCCACACCCTAGGATAATTGGGAGACCCCACTAGGACCTAGAGCCCCCTTGTGGTTCCATCCATTTCAGTGGCATCTAAGCAGTTAAATGGCGAGAATTGTCTTTAATTTTGGGCACTAGTGGCAAGTGTCAACTGTAATCAACAGCTGGCACTCTCAGCATATGGAGTGTGATCAGCTCCCTTTGCATAGCCATATTGTGCCAAAACATCATGGTGTGCAAAGGAGTTAGAGGGGTTTTGCCATTGAGCTTTGAGTCACCCTCAGAGAACAGGTTGATGACCGCGCTTTAGCAGCCCTTCCATTTAATTTCTATGGGAGTCCTTAATACAGCCAAGCGTGCTGTCTTCAGAAGGAATTGTGTCAGATGACCAAATGCCTTTAAGAGAAACTACAGTGCAGTACTGTCCATTGTATAATGAAGGCAACCAGCAGCCAACAGTCCCCATTGACATTCATTGGGGATTCCTGGATTCAATCGAGGTGTCTGTTGTTTTAATATGAAATTTAATAATCGTGAAGAGCTGTTTTTTCCCATGAAATATTATGCAATCTGAGATGGAGACTCTGAATGTAGCCTTTGATACAGGTCAGATGGGAATAGACAGTAGTCTAACAAATATCAGTGGAATCTACATAATCACCACTTCCTCCATAAATTTTGTATTTTGTAGAAGACACATTTTATTTCTTGTATATTCTCACATTTTGCTGCTAAAAATGCATGGGACAGGCTCAAGAAAGTAGATAAGGGAGGCCCTTGGACAATTGCTTGGGTGCTATGGGCTTGGATGAGGCAGTACATAATGCAAAACCAAATTGCAAACCCATATAGAAGGGCTAATGAAACCAAATACTGCAAACCAAAGGGGTAAGCAACCCAAAACATAACATCAAATAAGCAATAAAGATACCCCAATGTATAAAAACACCATGGGCGGCTTGTATGAATGGGTCTTTTCAGCCCGATATCAGGTGCAGCCCCGTTCGCTAAATTTTTAAATGGCCTGCACACCATTATCAGGCGCATTACATAGCACCCGCGCCACTTTGTAATGCGTCTGATTTCAGGGGGCGTGCGGGAAGTGGGGCGCATTAGAACCATAGCGAACCTATAGATTTATAGTCTCACTATGGCATTTCTATGCTCATTACTGCTTGAACAGGTATACGACTTTCAAAGGGAGCCAGAAATGTCTCCCTAGCTCTAGAATGCGCCTGATTTATGACCCGCTGTAGAGCAGGTTCATAAATCAGGCGCATTTTAGACCAATATTATGCACATGAAATTTGACGTTTATAAGCTAAATTTCATACATGCCGCCTCATATGTTTATTAATATGAATAAAATATTATTTATGCAAAAAACACATAAGACAGCACTGTAATGTCCAAAACATCTATGGAAAATATGCCAAAATAAACAAATTATATACAATCATTTACAGACCAGTGAGTGGTAAGTATGATGAAAAACCTGAAAAAAAACTTGCTTCCTCCCCCCGATGAAGCTTGCAGTGAAATGGGCATTAGTAATTTTTGCACACTTTTCTGGTCTGTATCCTTTTATTATCACTTAGGGGAACATGTATGAACCCAGTGCCGTCAGTTCTACGTCTGTTTTTAATGGTGTACAATCCGACAGTATGTATGAAAGTGTCTCACAGAACATTATAAATGGGTCCCAGTCTACGCCAAAACTTGACTCAGCCATGCTGCTTTGAAATTAGTATGGACTTGTACGACAGTTTTGCGCCAAAGTTTGGCACATTTGTGGCGCATCAAACGACTTTGGCACAACACGTCCCCACACCTTTGGGGCATTAAAAATGTCGTGTCTGGTGCAGATTGTACAAAGATTTGGTGTATGATGGTTCACTCATCTATAGAACAGGGCTATGACAGTTTGTTCGGCTCAAAGCATGACAAAAAATGGTGCAGTCCCGTTCATACATGTCGACTTTAGTGTCACATGCTTTTAGCCCAGTTGATTTAACTTCCATACCTGTGTATGGAGTGTGTGTGTGGGGAGGTGGGGTTATTATTTATTTTATTTACTACTCATTGGTCTGAAAATGATCACATTTATTTATTTTGAGATACTCTCAATACCTCTTTCTGTGTCATCACTCTCCTACAAAACACCAGTGACTGTCCGCTGTCTTTGATATCATGTCCTCCCTCTATGTTAAACTAAACCTCACTAAAACCGAACTTCTTGTCATCCCACCATATACTATCCGACCCCACCCAGCTATCTTTGTTTCAGTGTGCAGTACCACCATTACACCTAGGCAGCAGGCCCGCTGTCTTGGGGATATACTAGATTCCGATCTGTCCTTTACTCCATATATTCAATCCCTTACCTGCTCCTGTCACCTGCACTTTAAGAATTTCTCCAGAATTTGTCCTTTTATTACTGTGAAATCAATTCAAATTTTCATTATTGCTTTTATTCTTTCTCGTCTTGACTACTGTAACTCCTTGCCAGGGATGAGCGATTATTAGGGATGAGCGATTATAATCGACAAAGTTGAAATCGGCATGGTTTTTAGGTTGATCGGAAAAATCTGCGCATAATCTATTACTATCGCGCCATTTTCGGCGTTTCCTGTCATTTTGGCGGTCAGCAGATCAGCTTAGAGCATAGAGCAGGGTAAGCTGGGTGTGCAACGTCATGACTGTGATGTGTATGGTTGTCATTGGCTGGAAAAATCACATGACCTCGTTTTGCATAGAACAGCCCTTCCTGTTCAGCATCAGTGTGTCTCATAAGAGCAGGACATGTGTTAGCTCTCTCCTCAATACAGCTCAGCTGTTCTCACTAAAAACAACTATGCTTTAAGCTGTGATCATTAGAACATAGATAGATTAGAGAATTTCAGTTCTTAGTTAGGCTGAGTCTTTTAAAGAAGCATCTAGCGCTGTACAGCCGCAGGTGGGTGGGGTGGGGGTTGGTGCGGGTGAACACAGACAGACAGGCAGGCTTTTGAAAGGAGAGTGTATATTGTGCAGCCCAGACTGCTTTGAACCTGCATTGAAATGGCTTTTTTTTAACAGTTTTTGGCCAGTTTTTGGTGAAATAGCACCTTTTATTTTGTGCAGCACAGTTTTGTTCAAAGACCCACCTTGTGCTTATATTACGATACAGAAATGTGCTAGTAATTGCAGGTGTATTTCATAGGTGCAAAAAACCACCTTTTATTATCCGTACATAATCTAATTAGGTGTTTTTCACTTTGGTGCAGGCCATTTTTGTTCAAAGACCCACCTTGTACTTATATTACAATACAGAAATTTGCTAGTAATTGCAGGTGTATTTCATAGGGGCAAAAACCACCTTTTATTATCCGTACATAATCGAATGAGGTGTTTTTCACTTTGGCGCAGGCCATTTTTGTTCAAAGACCCACCTTGTACCTATATTACGATACAGAAATTTGCTAGTAATTGCTGTTGTATTTCATTGGTGCAAAACCCACCTTTTATTATCCATATAACATTTAAATAGCTGTATTGCACTTTGGTTCACCCCAGTTTTTTCAAATAGTCACCTTCTACTTAAATTTGAATACAGAAATTTTATGGTAACACTGTTGTATTTCATTGGTGCAAAAAACACCTTTTCTTATCCGTATAACATTTAAATAGCTTTATTTCACTTTGGTGCTGCCCAGTTTTGTTCAAAGAGCCACCTTGTACTTAAATTTGAATACAGAAATTTTGTGGTAACTGCTGTTGTATTTCATTGGTGCAAAAACCACCTTTTCTTATCCGTATAACATTTAAATAGCTGTATTTCACTTTGGTGCGGCCCAGTTTTGTTCAAAGAGCCACCTTGTACTTAAATTTGAATACAGAAATTTTGTGGTAACTGCTGTTGTATTTCATTGGTGCAAAATCCACCTTTTATTATCCGTATAATATTTAAATAGCTGTATTGCACTTTGTTTCGCACCAGTTTTTTTTTTCAAAGAGCCACCTTGTACTTAAATCTGGATACAGAAATTTTGTAGGTACTGTTGGTGTATTTCATTGGTGCAAAAAAACCACCGTTTGTTATCCGTATAACTTTTAAATAGCTGTATTGCACGTGGTGCGGACCTAGTTTTTTTCAAATAGCCACGTTGTACGACAATTCTGATAGAAAAATTTTCTAGCAACTGTTCTCGTTTGTCATTGCTGCAAAAAACGCGATTTCTCATCCGTGTAACTTCTGAATAGTTTTATTTCGCTTTATCCCCCTGCATCTCCTCCCTCATTTGTCTACCACCCTACCATGTCTCTCCACTGCCCTGTTTGATCAGACACACTCATAACCCTCATGGCTTTAAATGTGCCCTGAGAATACATCTTCTTAGGCAGGCCTACCAAGATCCCTAAGTGCTAACCCCCCGCTTTCAGTCACACACATTTCTGTCACTCCCTGCACTTAGGCACTAATAGGCACTTATCTGAATATAGATGCATGGTCAGGGTGGCAGATTCATCCACTTTTTATGTAAACCACCCCATATTTATGTAACATGCTTGAACCAATATGCAAACTGAGCACTTCTCACCCTTTGTATCACCTATAGACCCACATAGATTGTAAGCTCTTGTGAGCAAGGCCCTTGTACCTTGTATCTGATCTGTAAGTAGCTTTTTACTGTGTTATGTGTGGTTTTGTGTGTACTTATACCTCTCGTAAATCGCAAAGTTCTGCAGAATATATTGGCGCTATATAAACAACGATTATTTTTATTATATTATTACACTCCATAGTTTGTTTGTTTTTTGTATTACAGCATTGTCATGCACGTTTTATGTAGACATGCTTTTTGTTCATATTACTTTAATAAATCTATGGTGTTTTTCTACATTAGGGTATCTTTATTTTTCACTTGGTGTTAGAATACAAAACTGGTATTATTTTTCTTTACTGAAAACATATTTCCATTGGCATCTTTTTTCTATAACTGTTTAATCATGCACCATTGAAGCAACATTAACTTGTCATCTTGTATGATATCAGATGCAGAAATTACAAATTGCTGGACAAGAAAACACAGACAGGTTTGTTAATGGTTTACAGTAAACCTGAAACATTCAATCAATCTTATTGAAAAAGATATATTACAAAATATCAGCCACATCTGAAATAAAAAATCCATTATATTTTTAGTTACAAAAAAATTGAGAGGGAATGCTTGGCCCAGTAGATGAGGGCAGTCGTAATGGCTAGTTTTTATGTATTTAGCATTTAAGTTACACAACCAATAAAAAATATACATACCTGATGATAACAGATGAAAAATATATATTTCCACTATACAGCACCTGAGGCAACCAATACCAGTAGCCATTTCACTAGCTTACTAGCATATTATTATATGCCTGCTAGCTTTTCTACAGACCAATCGGTCTTCTGCTTCCCCCTGTCACAGGCGTAATTAGATGCTGCCAAAAAAAAAAAAAAAAAAAAACATAGAAAAGAACACCATATTTGATAACAATTGAAAAAAAAATTAGATTTTCCGTAGCCACTTTTAAATATGTCAAAGTTTTCATAAATACAATGTAAACATGTACTTTGCTTTAGGCGACTCCTGGACAGTCACTTACAGTATAGAAGGCACAGTGATAAGATAGCGTATTACTTTGGCTTGTTCTAATAGATAATATACAATGTATTTGTATAGGCAGTGAACAAACACAATATTGTGCTCTGTTGAGTGACAGAAATCTTTATGTAACCTTAGGGCGCATCCATACGGCAGTGGACAAATACCGGCCGGTTTGCCGGACGGTATTTGTCCTGTTTTGCGGCCGTCCTGTTTTGCGGCCGTGGGGGGGGGGGGGGGGGCGGCTTTTCTCCGCGATGAGCGGAGAAGAGCCCTCCCATGGAGAAGCACATCTTCTGTCCGGAAACCGGACGGAAGATTGTGCTTCTACAATGTTTTGCCACCGGACCGCCGCCGGCAAAACCGTCCGACGGCAAAACCCGTGCAGTGGGGACTGCTGCATGGGTTTTCCATAGAGCACAATTGTGCTCATTTTCGTCCGGTTTTTCAGGCGGTCTGAAAAAACCACAAACCGGCTGAAAAACCGGCTGAAAACCCGTGCAGTGGGGACATGGCCTTAGTCTTACAAAACAAGTGTGATTCAATAAAACATAATTATAATGCAATACATAGTAACAATAACTGTGTTGATATACAACAACTGAGCAATAAAAGGCTGATTCTAAGCAAGTGCAGTGCACATTTTAATACCATCATATGTAGACATCATGACGCAACTATGGAATAAAGTCTCTAGATTCTGGGGCAAAAAAACCTTTTAGAAATAAATTTATATATATATATATATTATATATATATATATAATTATTAATATATATTTATTATATATATATAAATTTAATGTGGAGCACAGTGTAATTTCATAGCAATGGGAGTACCTGAGATAACTTATCTTGCAAGGGGCACTTAACTTAAGAACACTACAAATGAAAATTTAACTTAAGGGTATGTTCACACGGCGTATTGGATCCGATTTTGGATCCATTTTGGATACGAAAAACGCATTCAAAAGTACTGCATAAATTGCATCCAAAACGCATCCAACAAGCAGGTGCGTGTTTTCGATGCGTTTTGGCTGCAGCAGAAACGCACCCTATAGTTCTAAATAGGGTGCCTGCTGTGTCGAACGGATCAAGAATTGACATGACAGTTCTTGGAATGGATCCGATAGACGCATCACAAGGACGCATGTAAACATGCATTGGCGATCAATCGTCTGAACACTGATGCGTGTATTACATTGAGAGCAATGTAAAATCACACTGCACATTGTTAGATGTGGGTTTGGATCCATTTAGGGTCCGAAACACGAATCTATAAACGGATCCAACATGCCATGTGAACATACCCTAAGCATTATAAAGTGTTATAAAGATTACATTTTTTTTTAATTTCAATTAAAATCATGGATGGTATTGTGTCTCAGGGCTCTTTAGGTGCTTTCACACAGCGCAGTTTTGGTGCAGTTTTAACTGTACTCCAATTATCTGCCCTTATTACCAACAAGCTTCTTTTACTTATCTAAACTGTTGGGAAAGTGAGTAATCAATCAGTGTCTGTAATCCACAAGGCTTCAAACACAGTCATCGATTACTTACTTGAAACACCTTTCTGAACAATTTAGATAACTGAAAGAAGCTTACTGATAATAAAGCTGGTAATTGGAGCGCAGTTAAAGCTGCACCAAAACTGCGCTATGTGAAAGCACCCTTTGGATCACTGAAATCAATCTCAAACACATAGTTTACCTTGTGTGACCAATTAAAGGTAACCTACTTAAGAAGGACATTCCACATTAGAAAGCAGGGCACAGGTTTCTAGCAATAAGGGAAAGATAAAGGATCTCTCTGCTGCCGAAAAAACATCAAATAGTGAACGCTTTGGATAAGCTATAAAAACAATCGATATTTGATGAAAACTGTCAAGAGATTTGTGGCTGATTCCGACCACTGATGGATTTGTGCAGATAAAGGCAGAATGAGGAAGGTTTCTGCCAGATAAATTCAGCAGATTAAGAGAATTGCTGCCCAGAACAATTGGAAAGCAGCAATTAGGTTTTTGAAGCTGCTGCCTCTGTGTTCCTGTGAACCTCAATGTGTCGGATCCTTCAGAGGCTGTAGTTGTCCATAAACTGACTATTTGGCAACCTCTAACCAGTGCTCACAATCAGACATGGTTGGAGTGTGCCCACAAAACATGAAGACTCATTAATGCAACTCTGTATGGTCCAGATGGGAGGCGTAGTGGATGGTTGGGGGATTGGCACCATGTCCCAACAAGGCTGCAACGTCAGCAAGGAGGGAATGGAGTCACGTTTTTGGCCCGTATCATGGGGAGAGAGCTGGTAGGCCCCTTTAGGTCTCTGAAGATGTGAAATGACCTATGCAAACATATGGAGTTTCAGACTGATCACTTTCTTTCATGATAAAAAAGAAGAACTGTGCCTTCCGTGTTGAGGCGCTAAGTTTCATACATGTCGCCCTTTGTATGTAACCAATATATTTTAGATTCTTTTGAGTTTTTACTACACCTTTGTATTCAGTGCTTTCGGCGTGCTTGCCTGCGCTTCATCAAGCAGCTTGCAAAGTGCAGCTTGGGGCGTTGGAATCATTGCAACATTTTCTAATCTCCAATAAAGTTTGCACGTTTACAAGAACCGGATTTGGGTGTTTCCACCCGCAAGC
>JAODAL010035064.1:0-43408 GCA_025379985.1 Phyllomedusa bahiana | reverse complement strand
GGGGGGCAAAAATTTTTGGGAGGGCCTTTTTTACCCCAACCTAAAAGGGCATCTCCTTTTATTGCCTTTGGGTAGTAAACCAGGGGGCGGGGCCTTTTTTTAAAAACAAGGTTTTCTGTGGGTTCTGTTTTTAACCTAGGGTTTAGGGCTCTGTTTTCTAAAAACTTTTTCGTTTTGGTCAAAGGGTTTGTAATTTTGTTTCTGAAAACCTAAAAGCCAACCCCTTTGTTGGTCACCTGTTTTTAAAGGTTTTCAAGGGGGTTGGGCCCCTTATAAAAAAGGGAAAATTTTTTCCATTTTTTGGGGTTCTTTTTGGCCCCTTCCATTTCAACCCGGGGGGGAAACTAAGGGGTTTTGCATCCAGAGGGCGGGGATCAAGGCCTTAACCAGGGGGCCGGGGCTTTTTGGGGATAACATTTTGGTGTCCCCTTTGGTTCCCCTTAAAGGAATAAAACGGGTTAGGGTAAAAGGAGCCAGGGCTCGTAATTTCCCTTTCCCCTTTCAAAAAAGATTTTTTGCCGGGCCCAGGAATCAAGCTAAAACTTTAAAAGGGGGTTAAAAACAAAAAAAATTTTAAAATAAACAACCTTTAAGGTTTTTGGGGCCTTTTTAAACGAAAAAACTTTTGGGGAGATAAAATTAAATCGGGAACCAAAATTTCTGTTTTTTCCAAACCCCAAAAAATCTCTTGCCCAAAGCCCGGGAGATCAGGTAAACAAAATAGATGTGACTTTTTATAGGGCACCTTTGAAGTCACTCCCCTTTGGTTCTGCCTTCCAAGAGAGTAAACAGGTGATGTGCACCGTTGACAGGAAAGTCAGTAATTCTGTGTGTCCATACAGAAAACAACTCGGTTTTTCCCCACCCCGGAAAATCATTTGACTAAGTAGATGTGGCTTTTTATAGCGCAACCTTTGAAGTCACTCCCCTTTGGTCCTGCCTTCCAAGGGAGTAAACAGGTGATATACACTGATGACGGGAAGGTCAGCAATTCTCTGTATCCATACACAGAAAACGGCTCTGTGTCGAGCCCAGGAGATCAGGTGTCCTCAATCAGTCAAGTTTTTGAAGCCACAGCCTTTTGGGGGCCCTTTCCTTTAAAGGGTTTTCAACAAGAGATAATTTCCCTTTTGAGACTGATTTTGGGGGAAAAGGAAAAGATAAAGAAGGCCCCAGCAAAGGTTTTTCCGGGGGTTTGGGATTTTTAAAAGAAAAAAGGGAAAACATTTTTAAAAACAGGAAACACTGCACAGAAAAAAAAGCACAAATTACAAAAGAAAACATCACAGGAAGATGAATGAAGACTCCTCAAGGCAATTTAAGATTTTTTTGTTGGCAGGATAAGCCCTTTGAGGGCAAAGCTAAAATGTAAGAGCTGTACACTTGCACTAAAGCATTAAGTTGGGGCCTGACTGGGCCCCGGGCCATCATTTTCCCCCTATATGACCCCCCATCATTTTTAACAGCAAAAAATTTTTCTTCCAAACATGCAAATTTGATAAACCGCATCAACTTTGCAAGAACCATTGCCGTGCCCTTTAAAGGCCCTAAAAAATAACCCCTTCGCAAAACCCTGCAAAGTCCTCGCCACCTGAAAACTGGGGGGGGGGGGAAGAGGGGAAACGGCCGGGAGTCGGATTTTCTCGCGGGCCCTCTTTCTAAAATCCATCAAATGGAACAAAACCGTTCCAATTAGGGAAAACCCGGGGGCTCCCACACTGACATTAACCCGGGGCCCGGGAAGGGACAGCTTGAAAATTCCTGGGCTCCCTTTAAAATTTGAAAGGGGAAAAATAACCCTGCATTTTTTAAGGGGGTTTTTCTCGATTCCTGTCAACCAGGTTTGAAAAATGTTTTCTAACAACGTGTGAAAAGGGAAGGGAGAAAGCGGGAAGGCGGGGCCCCTTTCTCAAGGGGGAAAGGGTCCCGGGACCCTTTTTTTTGTGTGTGGTTGGGGTGTCCTCAAGGGACGACCCTTGGGGGGCCGGGACTCCAAAAGGGACCTTTAAAATTGACCCTTTGGGTAAATTTCCCTCCCCATCCTAAAAGGGGGGGCCCCGGCCCCTTTGGGTTGTGGGGTGGGAAAGGGTGCCCCCCTTGCACTAAACCCAGGGAGGCCTGGACTCCACAAGACCTTTAAAAATTACCCCTTTTTGTCATGTTCCTCACCATCTCTATAGGGAGGGTCCGGCACCTTGGTTGGGGTGGGGGGTTTAAGGGTTTCCCCCTGCACTGACCCATGGAGGCCGGGACTCCACAAAAACCTTTAAAAATTTTACCCCTTTGTCATTTTCCTTTCCCCATCTCTATACGGGAGGGTCCGGAAACCTTTGGGTTGTGTGGGGGGTAGGGTGCCCCCCGGGCCTGCCCCATGGGGGCCTGGCCCCAAAAACAAACCTTTAAAATTTTTAACCCTTTGTAAATTGTTCCCCCCCTACTCTATAGGGGGGGTCCGCACCTTGGTTGTGTGGGGGGTTAGGGGGGCCCCTCTGCACGGCCCCATGGAGGCCGGGAAATTACAAGACCTTTAAAATTATTACCTTTGTCATGTTTTTTCCCACCCACACAGGGGGGGGGTCCGGCCCCTTTGGGTTTTGGGGGTTTGGGTGGGGGGTTCCCCCCTTGCATCCCCCATAAAGGCCGGGGTTGTACAAAGGGGAATTCTGCCCCCTTGAAGGGAAAGGGCCCGGACGGGACCAATTGGGGGAAAATTTTGCCCAAGGTTACCCTTAAATTCCCTTTTGAAACCCCCCTCTTAGGAGGGCCTGGCCCCTTTGGTTGTGTGGGGGGAAAAGGGGTGCCCTTAAAATGCACGACCTAGGGAAGGCCTGGACTCCAAAAGGGTTTTTTAAAATTTCCCCATTGTTTGTTGCCCCCCAACTTTTGGGGAGGGTCCAACCACCTTGGTTTTTGGGGGTAAGGGGCCCCCTCAATACAAACCAGGGAAGCCTTTGGACTCCACAAGTCCTCTAAAAGGAAATGGACTCTCTGTCATTTTCTTCGCCATCCACAACGGGGAGGGCCCCCGGCCCCTTTGGGTTGGGTGTGGGGGTGGGGTCCCCTAAAAAGGGCAATACCCAGGGAGGCCTGGATTCCCCAAAATCCCTGAAAGGGGAACCCCCTATAAATCTTCTGGGGCTTCGCTATGGGGGAAGGGGCCCCTACCTTATATATTTTGGGCCCCTGGGTTGTGTGGTGCAAAAATTTGCCCATCAACAGTGACCCTAGGGGGGTTTGGACTCCAAAAAACCCCTTAAAAGTGGACCCTTTGTCATTTTTCCTCACCTCCTATAGAAAGGCCCGGGCCCCTTGGTTGGTGGTGGATGGGGGTTTTTTCCTCAATGCACAGACCCATGGGGCCCTTTGGATGCACAAGTCCTTTGAAAGTGCTTTTCTTTGCCCATTTTCCTCCCATCCCCTATGGGGGGGTCCGGAAATTTGGTTTTGTGGTGGGTGGGGTCGCCCCTTGGCACTGACCCATAAGGGCCCTTTGGCCGTAAAAGGGCCTCTGAAAGGGGGAGGCCAAGACACCACCTGAACTTTTTGTCATGAAACCTTAAAATCCTTGCCATCTCTTGGGGAGGGCCAACACCTGTTTGGTGGGGGGGTAGGGGTGCCCCTCAATGCACTGATCCATGGGGGCCCTTTGGCCCCCCCCAAAAACCTTTTAAAAATAAACCCTTTGCCATTTTCCCTTCACCATTTTTCTTTTAGGGAGGGTCCGGCCCCCGGGGTTTGTGGTGGTAGGGGGGCCCTAATGCACTGACCCTGGGGGCCGGTCCCCCGGTAAAAAAAATTTTTTAAAAATTGGGACCCTTTGCCATTTTCCTTCCCTTTTAAAAAGGGGAAAGGGGTCCGGACCTTTGTTTGTGTGGTGGGTGGGGTCCCCAATCCCACGGGACCCATGGGGGCCTGGACTTTTACAAGCCTCTAAAGGGGCCCAAAACACCATTGTTTTCCCAGCCCATCACCACCAAAGGGGGGGTCCACCTTTGGGTTGTGGGGGGGGTGGGTCCCTCCCCAATGCACGACCCCAGGAGGGGGGGGACTCCAAAAAACCCCCTTTTAAAATTTACCCTTTCCATGTTTTTCCCCTTTTTCCTAAGGAGGGGGCCCCCCCACTTTTTTGGGGGGAAAAGGGGGGGGGTTTTTAAAATCAATAAACGTGACCCATAAGTTTGGCCCTCCAAATCCTCTAAAAGGGGGTGAAAAACCCCTTTTTTGTCATTTTCCTAACCGTCACTAAGAGAGTGGGGGGGGGGGGGGGGGGGGGGGGGGGGGGGGGGGGGGGGGGGGGGGGGGGGGGGCGGGGGGGGGGGGGGTGGGGGGGGGGGGGGGGGGGGGGGGGGGGGGGGGGGGGGGGGGGGGGGGGGCGGGGGGGGGGGGGGTGGGGGGGGGGGGGGGGGGGGGGGGGGGGGGGGGGGGGGGGGCGGGGGGGGGCGGGGGGGGCGGGTTTTTTTTTTTTTTTTTTTTTTTTTTTTTTTTTTTTTTTTTTTTTTTTTTTTTTTTTTTTTTTTTTTTTTTTTTTTTTTTTTTTTTTTTTTTTTTTTTGTTTTTTTTTTTTTTTTTTTTTTTTTTTTTTTTTTTTTTTTTTTTTTTTTTTTTTTTTTTTTTTTTTTTTTTTTTTTTTTTTTTTTTTTTTTTTTTTTTTTTTTTTTTTTGGACTCCACAAGTCCCTAAAAGGGACCTCTTTTAATACTTCCGCTACGCATAGGGGGGTCCGGCTTTTTTAATATGTGGACCCTAGGTTGTGTGGTGCATAAGGTGTCATCATACAGTGACCCATAGAGGTTTGGACTCCATAAAACCTCTGAAAGTGGACCCTTTGTCATGTTCCTCACCATCACTATAGAGAGGGTCCGGCACCTTGGTTGTGTGGTGGATAGGGTGTCCTCAATGCACAGACCCATGGAGGCCTGGACTGCACAAGTCCTTTGAAAGTGCATTCTTTGTCATGTTCCTCGCCATCTCTATAGGGAGGGTCCGGCACCTTGGTTGTGTGGTGGGTAGGTCGCCCTCCTGCACTGACCCATCAAGGCCTGGACTGTACAAGACCTCTGAAGGTGGAGGCCAAGACACCACCTTGAACATTTTGTCATGTACCTTAATCCTTGCCATCTCTATAGGGAGGGCCTAGCACCTTGGTTGTGTGGTGGGTAGGGTGTCCTCAATGCACTGATCCATGGAGGCCTGGACTCCACAAGACCTTTAAAATTGACCCTTTGTCATGTTCCTCACCATCTCTATAGGGAGGGTCCGGCACCTTGGCTGTGTGGTGGGTAAGGAGTCCTCAATGGACTGCCCCATGAAGGCCTGGACTCCACAAGTCCTCTGAAAGTGGACTCTCTGTCATGTTCTTCGCCATCACTACAGGGAGGGTCCGGCACCTTGGTTGTGTGGTGGGTAGGGTGCCCTCAATGCATAGACCCATGGAGGCCTGGACTCCACAAGTCCTCTGAAAGTGGACTCTCTATCATGCTTCTCGCTATCGCTATAGGGAGGGTCTGACACTTTATATATGTGGACCGTAGGTTGTGTGGTGCATAAAGTGTCATCATACAGTGACCCATAGAGGTTTGGACTCCATAAAACCTCTGAAAGTGGACCCTTTGTCATGTTCCTCACCGTCACTATAGAGAGGGTCCGGCACCTTGGTTGTGTGGTGGATAGGGTGTCCTCAATGCACAGACCCATGGAGACCTGGACTGCACAAGTCCTTTGAAAGTGCATTCTTTGTCATGTTCCTCGCCATCTCTATAGGGAGGGTCATGGACCTTATATATGTCATCCCTAGGTTGTGTGGTGGGTAGGGTGTCCTTATGCAATGAGCCATGGAGACTTGAACTCCTTAAGACCTCTGAAGGTGAAGGCCATGTTACCATCTTGAACCCTTTGTGATGTTCCTCGTCATCTCTATAGGGAATATCCAACGCTTTGCATATGTGGTGTCTAGGTTTTGTGGTACATAGGGTGCTGACCCATGGAAACCTGGACTCTACAAGACCTCTGAAGGTGGAGGCCAGGTAACCACTTTAAACCCTTGATCATGTTCTTCATTCCTTGCCATCTCTAGGGAGGTTCCGGCACTTTATATATGTGGTCCCTAGGTTGTGCGGTGGGTAGGGTGTCCTTATACACTGACCAATGGAGGCTTTGACTCCACAAAACCTCTAAAGATGGAGGCCAGGTCACCACCTTGAACCTTTTATCATGTTCCTCGTTCCTTGCCATCTCTATAGGGAGTGTCCGGCACTTTGAATATGAGGTGTCTAGGTTGTGTGGTGCTGAACTATGGGGACATGGACTCTACAAGACATCTCAAAGTGCCTTGTGCTATCTGACACTAAGACAAAAGCAAATCCTGTAAGGTGAAGCCTCTATGGATCAGACTTGTTTTCCAGCATATCCCACAGATCTAATGACATTTGGAGGTCAAATCCCCACCTTGAACACTTTGTCATGTTCCTTGCCATCTTTATAGGGAGGGTCCAGCACTTTATATATTTGGTGTCTAGGTTGTGTGGTGGGGAAGGTGTCCTCATACCCTGACCCATGGAGGCTTGGACTCTGAAGACCTCTGAAGGTGGAGGCCAGGTCACCACTCTGAACTCTTTGTCATGTTACTCATTCCTTGCCATCTCTAGGGAGGGTCCGGCACTTTATATACTTGGTGTCTAGGTTGTGTGGTGGGGAGGGTGTCCTCATACCCTGACCAATAGAGGCTTGGACTCCACAAGACCTGTGAAGGTGGAGGCCAGGTCACCACTCTGAACTCTTTGTCATGTTACTCATTCCTTGCCATCTCTATAAAGAGGATTCAATACTTTATATATGTGATTTCTAGGTTGTGGGGGGAGTAGGTCAGATTTATCTGACCCTGATATTTGAGTCCCATTAGTTCTACACAAATTTCTTCCAAATATGTCAGGACCAGCGTATTTTTCCTGATCCCAAATGGCGATCAGACTGGATTCACATCCATCGCAGTAACTCTATACAGCTACAGAGGTGTTAATGTTATTTTGTGGTAAGTGGTTACCAAAGTCTTTTTTGAAGCCCTCATCTGTTCCTGCTGAGGCCAGCGCCTGAGGCGGCAATTTCACAGATTCACAGTTCTATTGGTACAGAAAGCTTGTCCCCTCTGGAGAGTGAACCTTTCTTTCTCCACAATCCAATATCATCTGCTCCACAAGCACTAAAAAAACAGTCAAAGGGAACATAGGAATTTTCGGAAAAGCATTTCTGCTACTTTAGATTCATGAAAATTTTGAGGTTCTTAGTGCACATTTTTGATCAAAACTGTAAGGCCCCGTTCACACGGCTTATTTGCCGACGGATTGGCGCCGTATTCCGCGCCGGATTTGCGCTTCAATACGGCGCCAATCCGTCCCTGTCATTACGGTAATCCACTGCTCTCATAGAGAACAGGGATTCCGCTTCCCCCCCCGCTGAAAACCCGCGGGGGGGAGAAATGACATGCACATTATTTACGGCGCGGAGCGCTGAAAATGCATTGTCTCGGGCCGCGGTCGCCCCCACGCACTCCCGTCCCCCCCCCTATTCACGCCGGGAAATTTCAGCGCAATCCGCTCGAATCCGGCGGGGATAAGCCGTGGAACGGGGCCAACAGTAAGGCTGTCCTTATTTCCCATACGACCAATCAGAACCCATAGCAACCCAAACAAGTCATGGTGTAAGACAAAAGTTGAGCCGATTGGTTTCATGAGCTCTGATTGGTTCATGGCTCGGACCCAAAGCATTGTCTATGGGGCCGGAGCGGCGCCCCCGCCGGGCCCGGCCCCCGCCCCGTCCCGCCCCTTATTCACGGCGGATTTGTGCGCTCAATACGGCGCACAAATCCGTCGGGAATAAGCCGTGTGAACGGGGCCTAAAGGTCCATCTGCCAATAACAAGGCGACCCCAATCCAGATGGGAACCTACACTAATGTTAACTCTCTTGGTGCCTGTTCAGACCTCCACATTTCAGGGAGAGAAGATTCCAGCTACAAGCTACTCTGCATTGATTTAAAAACCTGTGCAGATGGGCCGAGTGCAAAAACTTACACACAATACAGCATATGCTACACACCTACATTCAATACACACAATACGGCATATGCTACACACCTACATATAATACACACAATACGGCATATGCTACAACAAAACTAAATAAAAAAAACAATCGGGCATATGCTACACACATACATATAATACATACACACAATACGGCATATGCTACACACCTACATTCAATACACACAATACGGCATATGCTACACACCTACATTCAATACACACAATACGGCATATGCTACACACCTACATTCAATACACACAATACGGCATATTGGGGTTTTCACACCCTACATTAAAAAACACAAAGGCAATGCTACAAAACCTCCCTAAAAAACAAACCACAATATGGCATATGCTACACACATACATACAATACAAACACACAATACAACATATGCTACACACATACATATAATACATACACATAATACAGCATATGCTACACACATACATTATTATTATTATTATTATTTATTTTAAAGCGCCATTGATTCCAGGGCGCTGTACATTCGGGGGTTACATACAACATAAGGTCAAACGATACAGTGATAAGGGATAATGACAATTGGAGACAGAGGGGAGAGGACCCTCCCCCCGAGGGCTTACAATCAACAAGGAGGGGAAAAAGACAGGGGAGAGGGCAGACAGTCTGTGGAGGAAGTAGTGACAACAAGGTTAGTGTAGGTTATAGGAAAGCCTAAAGCAATGGGTTTTCAGGTTGCTTTTGAAGCTGATAAAGTGGAGGAGATCGATGTTTGGGGGGCAGTGAGTTCCGAGTGTGGGTGAAGCACGAGGAAGTTTTGGAGACGGTTTGTGGGGAGGATGGGGGGAAGCAGAGGGAAAAGGGTCCTGTGGGGAGCGGAGATGGTGAGGGGAGAATTTGGAAAAATTAGGGAAAGAGAGGGAGGGAGTGAGGTTTGGACCCTTGTAGTCGGGTTAGTAGTTTTAAAGAATTGCTGGGCAAGGGGAACCAGTGAAGGGATTGGCAGAGGGGAAGGAGAGGAGAAGCGAGGAGAGAGGGGATAAGACAGGCAGCAGAGTTAAGGATGGATTGGGGGGAGCGGGGTGCTAGCGGGAGGCCCTGAGAGGATGTTGCAGTAGTCTGGGCAGGAGATGACGAGGGGGCATGGACCACTTTTTTGTAGTTCATAGCCGGGGAATGAGCGGTGCAGGTTTTTTTTTCGGGTGGAGGCGGCAGGCAAGGTAAGATTTTAAAATGTGTGGTTTGAAAATAAGGGTAGGATTCCCCCAAGACAGCGGAGGGGGGACCGGGGGAGTGAAACCTTTGACTGAAATAGAGAGGTCGGGGCGGGTAGAGTTGGATGGTGGAAAGATGATGAGTTCTGTTTTTCCCCACTTTTATTTTAGGGAGTGATGAGAAGAAGGAGGAAAGGAGGACAGGCAGCGGGAGGGGAGAAGAGAGGGACATCGGGGCCCGGAGATGTGGGTTGGGGTTATCATCAGCTACAGGTGGTAATGAAAGCCGTGTAGGTATAGTGACCGGGGCCAAAGGGTTTAATAGAGAAGAGTAGTGGCCCAGGACGACCCTTGGGGGACCAAAAGAGAGAGGCCGGGGGGAGGGGGGCAAGAATGAGCTGAAAGTCCGATCAGTGGGGTACGAGGAGACCCAGGAAAGACCAATCCGTGTCCCGGGGGGAGGAGAGGATGGTAGCAGGAGGGAATGTCGACAGTGTCAAAGGCCAGAGGAAGGTCAAGAGGGGGAGAACAGAGTATGGCGTGAGGCTTTGGCAGTTACTAGATCATTAGTGACTTTGGTTAGGGCGGTTTCGGTAAGGTGGGGTCGAAAACCAGTTTGTAGTGGGTCAAGAAGAGAGTTGGGGGAAAGGGGGGGGGGACAGCGAAATAGCGTGCGCCGAGGAGTTTGGAAAGCAAAAGGGAGATGGGCGATAGTTGGACAGAGAAGAGGGGTCCCAAGGGTTGTTTTTTTTTAGATTGGAGTGAAAGTAGCATGTTTAAAAGGGGGAAGGGAGATCCAGAGGTTATTGATAGGTTGAAGAGATGGGTGAGAGCTGGGATACATACACACAATACGGCATATGCTACACACATACATACAATACATACACATAATACAGCATATGCTACACACATAGCTACAATACGACATATGCTACACACATACATATAATACAAAACACAATACAAAATATGTACAAACTAATATAATACAAAAAACACAATAATAAATACAACATTTGTAAGTAACACACAGCAGCCCGGGTCAGAAGACTTGATACTTGCTCTACTGAATTTCAGTAGGAACGCGTTGTATCACAAATTTTTATAGTTACTTATGGGAATAAGAAATTTTAGGAAGCTTTACAAAAGTTGCAATTTGTATCCAATTTTGGGCACACTTTTTTTGAACCTCTCTCCCTTTTTGTTTCCGAATAAATATGTGTTTTCGAGATTTGCCCATGTTTATTTTTTTTTTATTTTTTTTTAGCAGCCAGACTTTGTCCGCCCGTCCTGTGTATCTCCTTCCAGACTTGTCCCCCCGTCCTTGCTCTCCTTTCCCGACTTTTTCCCCCTCCTTTTCATCCCTTCCGACTTTTTCCGCCCGTCCTTTATCTCCTTTTTCCCTTTGTCCCCCCGTCCTGTGTACTCCTTCCCGCTTTGTCCGCCCGTCCCCTTTTTTCTCCTTCCAGACTTTGTCCGGCCGTCCGTGTATCCCTTTCCGACTTTGTCCGCCCGTCTGTGTACTCCTTCCAACTTTTTCCGCCCTCCCGGCATCTCCTTCCAAATTTGTCCGCCCGTTTCCCGTGCATCTCCTTCCATACTTTTCCACCCCCCTCCGTGTATCTCCTTCCAGACTTTGTCCGCCCGTCCTGTGTACTCCTTTCCCGATTTGTCCGCCCCCTCCTGTGCATCTCCTTCCGAATTTGTCCCCCCCGTGTATCCCTTCCAACTTTGTCCGCCCGTCTGTGTACTCCTTCCAAATTTGTCCACCCCTCCTTGTATCTCCTTCCAGACTTTGTCCGCCGTCTGTGCATCTCCCTTTCCAGACTTTGTCCCCCGTCCTTGTATCTCCTTCCAACTTTGTCCGCCCGTCCCCGTGTTCTCCTTCCAGACTTTTTTCCCCCCTCCCGTTATTCCTTCCCAAATTTGCCGCCCCCCGTGTATCTCCTTCCGACTTTGTCCCCCGCCCCGTGCATCCCTTTTCCCGAATTTGTCCGACCGTCCGTCATCTCCTTCCAGACTTTGTCCACCCGTCCGTGTATCTCCTTCCAGACTTTTTCCCCGTCCTGGTTTTCTCCTTCCAGACTTTGTCTGTCCGTCCTGTGTATCTCTTTCCAGACTTTGTCCGCCCGTCCTGTGCATCTCCTTCCAGCCTCTCCCTTGGGAGCTAATTTGCTTGTACAGCTGGGCAGATGCATAAAGCCCTCAGAACCCGCCGCCTCGTTTGGCTCTGGATCTTCTTACAAGGCTTAAGGCTCCTGCACAGGATTTTGCATTGGGAATCAGCGCTGCCTCCCGCTCGCCCCCTCCGCCTCGCTGTAAGTGCTCACGGGACATACAGAAATGATAAAGTAGGAGACAATAGCGCATCTGTGTGACCTAGATTACAGCATCAAAAAAGCCAGACAACATATCACTGATACTTTCCACTGCTCTTAATAACTCAGATGCCAACGCTGCAGATTTACTGCTTCTCATCTTACTTACGGGCTTTATTTACATGTCTATATTAATACTATACCCAGCGCCCAACACAGGGGAGGCAACCGAAAGCAACCGGCACCCCAACCCAGAGAGCAGGACCCCATCAACCTCTGAACACATAAACCATGAGGCTGGTGGGTGCAGACACGAACATAACACCGAGGCACCAAGAGAGGCGCGAGGCAACTGCGCAGAGAAGACGCATTATCCACAAACGGTCATCAAAGCGCTTATATGGATAAAATAAAAAAAGTATCATAGCGCTATTATTTAATGTAAATGTGACACAGAATATTGTAATATAGCCCCAAGCGATGCATCTGCTAATAGAAGGAGCAATGAAAGACTAATTCAGCTGCACATTAGTGTCCTGAGGGGAGAGAAATATATAGATGGCGTACAGTATTATAGTAGTTATATTCTTGTACATGGAGCAGTATTATAGTAGTTATATTCTTGTACATAGGGAGCAGTATTTTAGTAGTATATTCTTGTACATAGGGGACGTATATTTAGTAGTTTTTTTATTGTTCATAGGGGAAGAGTATATTAGTAGTGTATTTTCTTGTACATAGGGTGAGCCTGTATATAGTTATATTATCTGTACATAGGGGAGTATTATAGTTGTTATATTTCTTTGTACTCAGGGGACAGTTATTTTTAGTAGTTATTTTTTGTACATAGGGGCAGTATATAGTAGTTATATTTTGTAAATAGGGGCAGTATTATAGTAGTTATATTCTTGTTCATAGGGGAGCAGAATATATAAGTAGTTATATTCTTTTATATAGGACGCAGATGTATATAGTAGTTTATATTCTTGTACATAGGGGCAGTATTTAGAGTAGTATATTATCTTGTACATAGGCGGCAGTATTATAGTAGTTACTATTCTTGTACTTTAGGGGACTGTATTATAGTAGTTATATTCTTGTACATAGGGGGCAGTATTATAGTTATTATATTCTTCTACATAGGAGCAGTATTATAGTAGTTATATTCTTGTACATGGGGCACGTCATTATAGTAGTTATATTCCTTGTACATAGGGGGCAAGTTTTTTTGTAGTTATATTCTTGTACATTAGGGAAGAAGCTATTATAGTAGTTTTATTCTTTACATTGGGAGCAAGTATCATAGTTGTTATATTATTGTACATAGGGGTCAGCATTATTGTTGTTATATTCTTGTTAATAGGGGCTGTATTTTAGTAGTTATATTATTGTAATAGGGGACTTATTATAGTGTTATATTCTTGTACATAGGGGCGTATTATAGTAACTATATTCTTGTATAGGTGCAGTATTATAGTAGTTATATTGTTTTACATAGGGGCAGTTACTATAGTGTTATATTCTTTGTAATAGGGGGCTGATTATAGTAGTTTACATTCCATATGAAACAACGTTTGGGACCCCTATTAATCTTTATCATTTTTAAGATCTAAATATTTGGGTGTTTGCAAACAGCCATTTCATTTGATATATCTAATTAACTGATGGGACACAAGTAATATTTCCGGATTGAAATTTGTTTTTTATTTGTATGACTAAAATATAAATGTGCAATAATGCATTAAACCAATATTGGTCCGGTGCACAAAATAGTCATGGGCACCCCAACATGAAAAAGGACATTAATATTTTAGTAGATCCTCACTTTTGCAAAAATAACGCCTTAGTCGCTTACTGTAGCTTTTAATCGTTCCTGGTTAAAAGGTTTTTTTGACCATTCTCTTTATTAACAATTCAAGTTCAGTTAAGTTTGATGGTGGACCGGAGCATGGGGACAGCCCGCTCATCAAAAGTATCCCAATGTTCAATGATTATTCAGGTCTGGGGACTGGGCATGGCCCATACCAGAACATTGTTATTGTTCCTCTGAATGAATGCCTGAGTAGATTTGGTGCTGTGTTATGGGACCATTGTCTTGCTGAAATATCCATCCCCCGGCCGTTAACTTCAAATTTAATCAAATGATTCATTGTACATTATATGTTAGAAGCTGCTGATCTGAGCTTGGATTCCATGCAACCCTCACTTTAACAAGATTTCCGGTGAGGCATATGGTCACACAGCCCCAAAGCATTGATGGAACACTCCACCAAATATTACAGTGGTAGCAAGTGTTTTTCTTGGAAAAGTGTTGTTTTTGAGGACGCCATGCATAACGCCTTTTTGTATGACAAAAACTCATCTTTGTTTATTAAGTCCACATGGACCCGTTTCCTATAAAAGTGAGTTGGCTTGTCCAAATGTGCTTTTGCATACCTCAGGCGACTCTGTTTGGTGGCTCGTGCTTTCAGATACAGCTTCTTTCGCATCTCTCTCCCAGAAAGCTTCTCCTTGTGCAATGGGTGCTGTATTGTTTGACCGATGCACAGTGACTCCATCTGGCAGCAAGATGATGCTGCAGCTCTTGGGAGGTGGTCTGTGGATTGTCCTTGAAACTCTTTCACCATTCTTATTCTCTGCCTTTCTGATATTTTTTCTTGGCTGCCACTTTGGGCCTTCTTAACAAGAACTGTCCCTGTGGTCTTCGATTTCCTTACATATGTTTCCTCGCGCAGTGGTAACTGGACAGGTTAAAATCTCTGAGACAATTTTTGTATCCTTCTCCGGAACAACTATGTCTGAAAAACAATCTTTGTTTTCAGATAATTTGAAGAGTTGTTTTGAGGAGCCCATGATGCCCCTCTTAACAGGTGAATTCTAATTAGGAGAATATCAACTTGCAATTGGCCACATTAAACTACACTTTTCTCATCATTGGCTATCACCCTGCTTGAAGTTCAAAGTCAGTGAGGTTACAAATAAACCATGATTGATACTTCAGAAATTCAGTAAAAATGTGTAGGAGTATTCAAATCAATAAATGATAAGTGGTCCCAAATTATTGCACCAGTCAAATTTGTTTAATGCATATTGCACACATTTTGTGTTAGTACAAAAACTCATTTACAATCCGGAATATTACTGTGTCTCAATCAGTGATTAGATATATCAAATGAATTGGCTGTTGCAAACACCCCAAATTTTTTAGATCTAAAAAAATGATTAAGATTATTAGGGTGCCCCGATTTTTCATATGAACTGTATATTCTTTGTAATAAAGGAGCAGTATTTTAGTAGTTATATTTCTTGTACATGGGAGCAGTATTATTGTAGTATATTCTTGTACATAGAAAGCCGTATGATAGTAGTTGTATTCTCTTGTACATTGGGAGCAGGATTAATAGTTGTTATATTATTGGACATTGGAACAGTATTATAGTTGTTATTTTCTTGTACATGGAGCAGCATTATAGAAGATATTTTTTTTGTCATTGCGAACACAGTATTATAGTTGTAATATTCTTGTAATTAGGGGGCAGTATTTATAGTAGTTATATTTCTTCTAATAGGGAGGTAGTATTATAGTTGTTATATTCTTGTACATAGGGGGCTGTATTTAGTTAGTTTATATTTTTGTACATAGGAACAGTATTATAGTAGTTATATTCTTGTACATAGGAGCAGCATTATAGAAGATATATTTTTGTACATAGGAGCAGCATTATAGTAGATATATTTTTGTACATAGGAACAGTATTATAGTAGTTATATTCTTGTACATAGGATGGAAGTATTATAGTGTTTTTATTTTTTGGTAGTAAGGAGGCAGTATTTTAGAGTAATTTATATTATTGTACATAGGGGCGTATTATAGTTGTTATAGTCTTGTACATAGAGGCCAGTATTATAGTAGCTATATCACTTGTACGTAGGGCAAGTATTTATAGTAGTTATATTCTTGTTACATAGAGCGTATTATTGTAGGTATATTCTTGTCTCGGAACAGTATTAATAGTAGTTATATATTCTTGTTGTAGGTAGCAGGATTTAGTAGATTATATTCTGTGTATTAGGAGAGTATTATAGTATGTTATATTCTTGTGCATAGGAGGGGAGTATATATAGTAGTTATATTCTTTTAAATATGGGGCAGTATTATAGTTTGTTATATTCTTGATGCATAGAGGGGAGTATTATAGTAGTTATATTCTTGTACCTTAGGAGCTAGTATTATAGTAGTTATATTCTTGTACTGGAGAAGTATTATAGAAGTTTTAGCTTGTACATAGGGAGCTGATTGTAGTAGTTTATATGCTTGAACATAGGAGCTGTATTATAGTAGTTAGTATTCTTGTACATAGGGGCAGTATTATAGTAGCTATTATTCTAGTAAATAGGAGCAGCAGTGGGTTTTTTTTTTTTTTTTTTTTATTTTTTATTATTTATTTTTTATTTTTTATTTCTATTGTTTTTTTATTTTATTTTTTTTATTATTCTTTTATTTTGTTTATTTATTTTATTTTTTTTTATTTTTTTTTTTTTTTTTTTTTTTTTTTTTTTTTTTTTTTTTTATTTTTTTTATTTTTTTTTATTTTTTTTTTATATATACTTATTTATTATTTTTTATTTTTTTTTTTTATTTTTTTATATTTTTTTTTTTTTTATTTTTTGATTTTATTTTTTTTTTAATTTATTTTTTTCAGTGTTTTTTTATTTTATATTTTTTTTTTTTTTTTTTTTTTTTTTTCTTATTTTTTTTTTTTTTTTTTTTTTTTATTTATTATTTATTTTTTTATTTTTTTTTTTATTTTTTTTTATTTTTATTTTTTTATTTTTTTTTTTTTTTTTTTATTATTTTTTTTTTTTTTATTTTTTTATACCCGTATGTATTTTTTTATTTTATTATATTTAGTTTTTTTTTTTTATTTATTTTTTATTTTTTTTATTTTTTTTTTATTTTTTATTTTTTTTTTTTCTTTTTTTTTTATATCTTTATGTATTTTATATTTTTTTTATTTTTAGCTGTGTGTTTTTTATTTTATCCCCATTTTTTTTTTTTTAATTTTTTTATTTTTTTATTTTTTTGTTTTTTTATTTTATGTTTTATATATTGGGTAGTTTATATTCTTGTACATAGGAGCAGTTATTTTAGTAGTTATATTCTTGTTACATAGGAGCTGTATTTATAGTAGTTATATTCTTGTACATAGGAACAGTATTATAGTAGTTATATTCTTGTCGTCAGGAGCAGGTATTATAGTAGATATATTTTGTACATAGGAGGAAGTATTTACTAGTAGTTATATTCTTGTGCATAGAGGGAGTATGATAAGTAGTTATATTAATGTACATACGGGGGCTGGCTATTATAGTAGTTTTAGTATTGTGCATAGAGGGGAGTTTATAGTATGTTTTATTCTTGTACTTAGGAGCCTATTATAGTAGTTATTATTCTTGTAAATAGGAGCAGTATTTATAGTTAGTTATATTCTTGTACATCGGAGCTGAGTATAATAGTTAGTTTAGTCCTTGTACTATAGGGCAGTATTGTAAGTTAGTTAATTTCTCTGCTAATAGGGAAGATTATTGTAGTATATTCTTGTACAAGCGTGCAGTATTATAGTAGCTATATTTTGCATTTAGGAGCAGTGTTATAGTTTTATATTCTTGTACATGGAGGCAGTATTATAGTAGTTATATTCTTGTACTTACGGGGCCATAGTATTATAGTAGTTATATTCTTGTAAATCGGGGGCAGTATGTATAGTAGTTATATTGTTGTACATTGAACGGAAGTATTATAGTAGTTATATTCTTGTACATTGGGGGGCAAATTATTTTATGAGTTATATCTCTTATAACATAGGTGGCAGTAATTATAGTAGTTATATTTCTATATGTACTTAGGAACAGTATTATAGTAGTTATAGTCTCTGTACGTAGGCCGCAGTATTATAGTAGATATATTCTGTACATAGGAGGGCAGTATTATAGTAGTGATATTCTTGTGCATAGAGCGGGAGTATATACGTAGTTATATCTCTTGTTACATAGGGGGCATTATTATTAGTAGTTATATTCTTGTGCTTAAGAGGGAGTGTTTATTGTAGTATTTTTTGTACTTAGGAGCAGTATTATAGTATTTATTTTCTTGTACATAGGTGTCAGTATTATAGTAGTTATATTCTTGTACATGAGGAAGCAGTATTATTAGCAGTTCTAGTCTTGTACATAGAACAATGAAGGTATTGTTTAGTTATATTATTGTACATGGTGCAGTATTATGTAGTTATATTATTGTACATTGTGCAGTATTTATAGTAGACTATATTTTGTACATAGGGGCAGTATTTGTAGTTATATTCTTGTACATACGGGCAGTATTATAGTAGTTATATTTTGTTAATAGGGGCGCCTGTATTAGTTAGTTATATTGTTGTACATGAAGGCAGTAGTATAGTAGTTATATCTCTTGTGACATAGGGGGCAGGTATTATAGGGTTATTTTCTTATTAATAGGAGGCAGTATTATAGTGTTATATTCTTGTACCATAGCTGGAAGGGATTATAGTAGTTATATTTCTTGTTAAAAGGGGCAGCAGTTATTATAGTAAGTTATATTTCTTGTAACATGGAGTTGTATATTAGTAGTGATATTGTTGTACATAGGGGGCAGTATTATAATAGTTTATTCTTGTACATAGGAGCGTATTTATAGTAGTGATATTCTTGTGTACATTAGGGAAGGCAGTATTATAACGTAGTTTATTCTTGTACTTAGTGAGCAAGTATTATAGTAGTTTATATTAATGTACATACAGTGCTAGTATCTAGTGGTAGTTATATTCTCTTGTACATAGGAATGGTTATTAATAGTAGTTATATCTTGTAATACAGTGCAGTATTTTAGTAAGTTATATTCTTGTGAATAGGGTGCAAGTATTATAGTAGTTATATTCTTGTTCAAGGGAGCAAGCGTATTATAGTAGTTATATTCTTGTACATAGGAGGCAGTATTATAGTAGTTATATTCTTGTACATAGGAGCAGTATTATAGAAGTAAGTTAGTTATTTATGTCTGACTTCTGGGCCATTGATGTTAATAGTCCTTTTACACTCAGTAAGTTAAATTACCAGTTGCGGCAATAACTTTTGTCCTCGTCTTGAGAACATTGACTACTATGGAACATTGCTGCACTTGTGTTCCAATTAGCTCCTGTCTTTTCAGGATACTACTAGGCGATGGAGCCGGAAAGAATCAGCCTTGTTTTATGGGCTCTGTTGATTATCTTCTTTCATGGACCCGGCGATGTTAGAGAAGGTAGAGTGCCATCTTCTTAGAGCTTTTGGCCTCAGCCGGGAAGCTTTATTAAGGAAGCATTTCATGGAGCGTGCTGGGAGCAGGCGATTACTGTATCTTAAATGTTCCTTCAGATGCTTCAGCGATCAGCCTGAATACTCTCCAGAAAAAGACACTTCTCACAAGGGGAACCATAATTAAAGGCAACGTTGATTTCTTCATAAATTCTACTGGAGACAGAAAATCTAAACTTCAGGCAGCAATGTTCCTAGTGCTGCAAAGGTCACAAAGATCTTATGAAGCTCCCGTAGGCATTGGCGGTAATATAGTGCTGAGCCGGGGACAGGTTTTTTTTTTATTATTGAGCCTCTATGAAATAAAAAGGAAGCAATTTATCGTCACCAAGGTCACAGGATCCGGGTCCTTTGGGACATCTTATCGCCAGGAAATAAGATATACTGTATTCTGTTGTTCTTATTTTCAAAGACAAGTCTTGAGTAATTGGTGCGCGGTAAAAAATATGCAGCAGGCTGAAAAAAAATTGGACGCCATTTTTTTTCAGGTTTTTTTCATTAGACGGACAGTTCCTATTTCGTCCGGGTGTGTGGCTGTTAATTTAACAAGCGAAGTTCACTGCGCATTCTAAATAACATTTTAATTAAATCTATAATTATTTGAATTTTTTTTTAAAAAATTAAAAAAATTCAAATAATTATAGATTTAATTAAATTTTTTACATTAAATTTCATTTTTATATTTATTCATGTCTTTAGGCCACAGAACTAACATTTATCATACAGATCTATTCCAGAAAACCTAATATTTTTTGTTGGAAAATCCCATGACAGCAAATCTGAAGCATAGGCGTCCTCTATTGCTGGCGATCCTCCGTGATCAGCTTTAATTTAAGAAGGGAAGAGGCTGCAAGTGTTCAATTTCCCTACAGCGCCTCCAGTGGTGACATTAAGGAATCATTGTATGAAGGAAGGCGCGATCAAGTGAAATAGTTCGAGTCTCATTTCCAGTGTATAATGCTGTCTGATGTTGAAAGTGGTTTTTGTGCTTTATAAATGGTGGTAAATGTCTCCCGTCCACTCGCCTGTGTGTTTGGCGATTATGGACTAAGGCGCAATTAGTAACAAAAATGTATAAGCTATTGGTTGGCTGGAAATAAGAGGAAACAGTATTAGATTAGCATGTCATGATAGAAAAAACTATGGGACTGATCTGCTTGGTAGGACCACAGATACCAAGCAATTGACCTGTTTTTTTAGTCTTATTATCTTTTGCTGTGCCGGCTCTTGCTGTATGTACAATAAAGGGTGAGAGCAGCAAAAATACATTTCAAATTTAATGTAGTAAAAATTTTAAATATAAAAATTGAAACAACATAATGGGTTTTTTAAATGTAAAATTTGTTTTAGATTCTATTGATTTTAAATACATTTTATAGGAGATATTTTTATATTTTTGGGATATTATATATTTTTGTTTTAATTTATATGATATTATTTCATATTTTTAATTAAATGTAAATAATTCAATTTTATACAGTTTGATAATTATCAGAAATCACTTTTTATTATTGTTCTGGTGGAAGTTGAGAAATATTGGGCATTTTTGCCCCTTACAGCAAATCTATCTCTACTCCGACTCCTCAGTCTCAGGCAGAGCACATTGACATAGGTCTGCCTGTCCGAGCAGTAATGCGCCTGGTTTTCCCGACCCACATTCATATATGTGTCTAATATTACAAGTGTGGTGCGACGCCCCCAGACGCCTCCTCATGTTGGGCGCATTAGAAAGTGGCGAGTCTTACAGATAATGCGCCGAACACATTCATTAGGCGCATTTGACATCGTAGCTGCTCAGTTAGGTGCATTGTACGCCAGAAAGAGGGTGAAAAACCCGATCATACAGGTCGCCCTAAGTCTTACACAGTTTCTATTAAAATTAATGGGTCAACACATAGAAGAGTTGTTCATTTCATCAAGGATTATCAGATGACAGAGGATGGATGGATGGATAGATAGATAGATAGATAGATAGATATGGGATAGATAGATAGATAGATAGATATGGGATAGATAGATAGATAGATAGATAGATATGGGATGGATAGATAGATATGGGATAGATAGATAGATATGGGATAGATAGATAGATAGATATGGGATAGATAGATAGATAGATAGATATGGGATAGATAGATAGATAGATAGATAGATATGGGATAGATAGATAGATATGGGATAGATAGATAGATAAGATAGATATGGGATAGATAGATATGGGATAGATAGATAGATAGATAGATAGATAGATATGGGATAGATAGATAGATATGGGATAGATAGATAGATAGATAGATAGATAGATAGATCGATATGGGATAGATAGATAGATATCAGAGAGATAGATATGAGGTAGATAGATAGATAGAGAGATAGATAGATAGACATGAGATAGATAGAGAGATAGATATGGAATAGATAGATAGATATGAGATAGATAGATAGATAGATAGATAGATATGGGATAGATAGATAGATATGAGATAGATAGATAGATAGATAGATAGATATAGAAAAAATAGAGACAAAAAACAAGTGCACAATAATGAAGTCTGTTGGTTTCTTAATGAATTAAAAAAGCAAGTAACCAGGTATGCTCACCTTAGATAGTTGGGCAATTAAGAGGCACAACACTCATATGGGTTTCATTTAGTAGAACTTAATTGTAGGTCCACACACACGGCAGCCAGCGAACCTTCACTCGCAAACTAGATAGTTAAGCGAGTTACAAATAGTAACAATAACCAGAAAAAAGAAGGAAATTGCGGCGCTCGTGGATCCTTAAAAGTAGCGCCCACTTCAACTATTGTACAAAGTGTTACATTTTTTAAATATGTGAAGAAACAATGCCATCCGCACTAGTAAAAACTAACACGTTAAGCCTTACGCGTTACGCGCCAAAACTAGCGCTTCGTCAGAGGCAGAACATGGAGTAAAAGTTATAGACATTTAAAACAACAAGTAACAGACAATTGGATGAAAGTCCCATCAATCAAATCTAGTAGGATCGTGGATCTTCCGGAGATGAGAGACACTCTGTCAATCAAGACAAAACCGGGTCCTCACCTACAAAGAATATCTCCACAATCCGTTCAAATTCTCTACATATCGCACAATAGATGAAAAAATAACTGAAGTTAAATCCACAATCCAAGTTCTATTAACACTTAATAATATTTTTTAATGTTCACCTAATATGTTTAAGGTAATAAACCTAAAACATCTATTTACTAAATAAAACGTATATCTAAACAAGAAACAAACAGCTGAGCCTCACATGGGCAATATAGTAACCTCCTGGCATAGAGAAAAACGTCCTTCATGGTAAGAGCTACACTTATATTAAAGCATTCATTGAAAGTATCAATGTATGACAAAAAAAAAAAGTTTCAATATATCAACTCAACTAAATCATTAAGTCCATTGGGTTGTATTGTTTTTAAACGATACATCCAAAAGAAGTCTCTTTTCTGTAGTAGTTGGAATCTATTTGGACAGTCACTATGGATTTTGGCGCGTAACGCGTAAGGCTTAATGGTGTTAGTTTTTACTAGTGAGGATGGCATTGTTCCCTCACATGTTTGAATAAATTTAACACTTCGTACAATAGATAGATAGAGAGATATAACATAAATAGATAGATAGATCTATGGGATAGATAGATCTATGGGATAGATAGATAGATATGAGACAGATAGATATGGGATAGATAGATAGATAAATATGAGATAGATAGATACATAGATATGAGATAGATAGATAGATATGAGACAGATAGATATGGGATAGATAATAGAAATAGATAGATAGATAGATAGAAAAGATAGATAAATATGGAGATAGATAGATAGGGTAGATAAAATATGAGATAGATAGATAATAGATATATAAAGAGATAGATAGATAGATAGATAGATTTAATAGATAATAGTAGGGTATTGGACAGTGAAAAGATAGATAATTAGAATAGATAGATATGGGGTAGATAGATATAGATAGATAGATAGATAGATAGATATGGAATAGATAGTAATGAGATGAGTTAAGATGAGATAGATAGATAAATAAATATGAGATAGATAGATAGATAGATAGATAGATATAAACAGATAGATATGGGATAGATAGATAGATAGATAGATAGATAGATATGGGATAGATAGATGGATAGATAGAGAGATATGGGATATACAGATAATTAGATTGATAAATATATACATAAATAGACAGATAGAACATATTGCCCCCAAACCCCTCAGTAGTTGCCTTCAGTGCTGATCTCTGATAAAACATGATATAGTGAAGTGTATTGAATGATTGCTGCAGGTCCTGGGTCTCCAGTGAAGTCGTCCTCGATGGTCAGTGAGACCCTTGTTATGCTGCAAGTATACACTTAGGACGCGGTGCATGAACGGGGCTGCACCAGGTTCCTGACTTGTGTTGAGACAAAAAACCTGTTGCAGCCCTGTTCTATAGATGTGAACCTGGCGCCTGCTGCCGCAGACCTACCTTTTCATAAAATTTAGGGGGTTTTTGCCATCTAGGGACCCCTTTTTTTTTGTTCAAAAAGTGGGGCGAAAACCCCTTTCAAGGGAGACCCATAGGGCATTTTGCGGCGAAGCGGAACAAAATTTTTTTCGCAGACCCTCAATGAGCACTTTCGGGTTTAAAAGTGCTTGAGACACTTCCATAAAAAGATGACGGATGCTGCATAACCTACGAGATATAGGAGTCAGCGGCAACGCTTTCATACCAATCCCCCTTTGTCCCACAGATCAGGATCCCCCCGGCTCTCACAGGACAAGGTTTCTGGCCCTGTTTTCCTACATGGGGCCCCTTACCTGGGGGGTTTCATTTCAGCTCTGCAGATTCCATGACTCCCTTTTTTGCCGGTTAGCTGTATTATGTGTAATGCAGATGACCGGGGGGGGGCAGACGCCAGTGTGCGGGACGATCAAGAACCCCCACTCTACCTCCCATGGACCTGCCAGCCGCATCATCCACATTTTCCCCCCCGCCACAGATGGACTTTTTTCGCTTTTTTTCCCACTTTGGGCAACAAACCCAAAATGAAGAAAAGGATCCGGGGGCAGAAACTCCCAGAAAATCAATAGGAGACCGAAGACTGATAAATAACTTTTAACATCAGCAATAAAGCGTCAATAAATATTTCCTTATTTCACCAAGAGCGGGCCCGTACCCTCGATGCATCGACTCCTTGAGAAATCGAGCGGTATACAGCCTAGACCGGTTGAGGCGAAATATACCAGAGAGGTGAGGTACGGCACAGCCCTGGCCCAGGAGACAACACGCTGCAAGCCGTGCTCTCACACCGAGACAGCCCCGGGGGATGATTGGCTTGCTCCTCAGGCCAAACCCAGAGACAACACCTGCAACCGCTCACTCACACCGAGACATCCCCGGGGGTGAGCGGGCGCCATCGGTCAGCCAAGGTCCCCAGAGAACAAAGCACCTGCACTCGTCTCACAGAACCTGCTACAGGCCCCCGTGGGGTGAGGGCGTCATCAGCAGCCATGTGGCCCAGAGACATACACCTAGCACCGCTCTCCACACCGTTCATACACAAGCCCCCTGTGTGTAGGCGCTCATCACCCAATGACCCAGATATACAACACCAGCACCGCTCTCACACATGATACCCCCGGGTGAGGGCGCTCAGCAGCCATGACCCAGAGACAACACCCAGCACCGCACGTCTCACACCGAGACATGCCCCGGTGTTGATGGGCACAGCGCCATGGCCCAGAGACAACACCAGCAACCGCTCTCACACCGAAGACACCCCGGGGGTGAGGTCGCTCAGAGAGCCATGACCCAGAGACAACACCTGCCACCCGCCTCTCGCGTACACCGAGACAGCCCCGTGGGATAGGTTCTCACAGCCATGACCCAGAAACAACACCTTGCACCGCTCTCTCAAGCCTAGCCCCGTCGTCCGCCGGGGGTGAGTCTGCCTCAGGCCCCATGGCCCAAGACAACACCATCATCCGCACACAACAACCACACGCGGAAGACAAAAGCCCTCGGGGTGTTAGGTGCGCACAGCTAGTCCATGGCCCAGAGACACACCTTCACCTGCTCTCCACACAGTGACAGCCCCTGGGAGGCGCTCAGCCACCCATGACCCAGAAGACCAACGACCATGCAACCGTCACTCGACTCTGAGACAGCCCCGGGGGATAGGGCTGCTCAAGCAGACCAAGGCCCAGAGACAACACCAGCACCGCTCTCAACCACCGAGACAGCCCCTGGGGGAGAGGGGCGCTCAGCAGGACCAAGACACAGAGACAGCAACTGCACCGCTCTCCCACTACTGAGACAGCCCCGGGGGTAGGAAACGCTCAGCAGCAGCCATGACCCAGATACAACATACCTTGCAACGCGCTCTCAACACCGATACAACCACGTGGTGAAGGTGCGCCAGCAGCCCATGACCCAGAGCAAACCCTGCACCGCTCACTACTGCCGAGACAAGCCCCGGGGGTAGCTGTGCCCGTCAGCAGCCATGACCCTGAGACAACACCGCACCCGCTCTCAGACACCGAGACAGCCCCGGGTGTGAGGGCGCTCCCCATCATCCATGACCCAGAGACAACACCTGCAACCGCTCACACACCCGAACAGCCCCGGGTGAGGGTGTCACAGCAGCCATGACCCAGAGACAACTCCCCATTGCAACAACCGCTCTCCACACCAAGACAGCCCCGTGGGGTGAGGGCCCTCAGCAGACCATGACCAGAGACACACCTGCACACGCTCTCTCCGAACAAACCGAGACAGCCCCGTGGTAGGGCGCTTCAGCAGCCAATGACCCAGAATACAACACCAGCACCGTCTCACAACACCGAGAAACAATTTGCCCCCGGGGGTTAGGCGCCTTCATCAAGCCATGACCCATAGACAACATACCTGCACCGCTCTCCACACCGAGACAGAGCCCCGTGGGAGAGATCGCTCGCGCCATGACCCACGAGACCCACACCTGCTGGCCGCTCTCCGACCCCGGAACGCGCCCGGGGGTGAGGGCTCTCATCACCATGTCCCAGGCGGCTGCCGACAAACACCTGCACCTCTCCGTCACTCACAACCGATACATGCCCCTTTGTTTGAGGGTGGGCTTTTCCGCCATTGACCCAGAGACAACACCTTGCACCGCACTCACACCGAGACAGCCCCGGGGGTGAGGGCGCATCACATCCCAAGACCCCAGTAGACAACACCTAGCACCGCTCCTCGCCACACCGCGACAGCAGCGCCCGGTGTGAGGGCGCTCACAGCCATGACCCAGAGACAACACCTGCAAGGCTCTCACACAGAGACAGCCCCGGGGGGTGAGGTCGCTCAGCATCATCCATTGACCCAGTAGCAACAAACTCTGCACCGCTCTCACACAGAGGGACAGCCCCGGGGGGTGAGGGCGTGCTCAGCAGCCATGACCCAGAGACAAACACCTGCAACCGCTCGCACACTGAGACAGCCCCAGGGGAGAGGGCTGCACAGCCATGGCCCAGAGACAACACGCACTGCACTCACACCCGATAACAGCGCCCGGTGGTGAGGTGCGGCACAGGCAAGGCCCCAGAGACAACCCCCACCTAGCACCGCTCCTCTACACTGAGACACCCCGGGGGTGATGGCGCTCACAGCCCATGACCCATAGACCACACCTGCAACCGTCCTCACAAACAGAGACAGCCCTGGGGGGTGAGGGCGCTCAGCAGCAATGGCCCAGAGACAACACCTGCACAGTCTCACATACCGAGACAGCCCCGGGGGGTGAGGGCTGCTCAGACAGGCCATGTCCCAGAGACAAACACCTGCACCGCCTCACAACACCAAGACTGCCCCGGGGGTGAGGGCGCGAGGATGAGACATCAGCCATGGTGCCCCAGAGACAACACCTGCCACCGCTCCTCACACCGAACAAAGCCCCGGGGGAGAGGGCCGCTACAGTCAGCCCTGACCCAGAGCAACACCTGCACGCGCTCTCTCACACTGAACCGCCCCGGGGGGGATGTATGTACCCTCAAGCCAATGTACCATAGACAACACCAGCACCGTCACCTCACACTAGATACAGCGCACCGTGGGGTATGAGGACGGTCAGCATCCCGTGACCCAGAGCACCACCTGCAACCGCCTACGACACTGAGCCAGCCCCTGGGGTGAGGGCGCTCAGCAGCCATGCCCAGAGAAAACACCAGCACCGCACGAACACCGAGACAGCCCCGGGGGTGAGGGCGCCTCAGCAGGCCATGACCCAGATGTACAACACCTGCACCGCTCTCCACACCTCGAGACAGCCCCGGGTGAGGGGCGCTCAGCAGCCATGACCACAGAGACAAGCACTGCCACCCGCTCATCAAACAACGATACAGCCCCAGGGGTGAGGTGTGCTCAGCAGCCATGACCCAGAGACAACACCTGCACCGCTCTCACACCGAGACAGCCACCTGGGGTGAGGTTGCCTCAGCAGCCATGACCCCAGAACAACACCTTCACCGCTCCTCACACCGAGACTGCCCCGGGGGTGAGGGTGCTCAGCAGCCTGACCCCAGAGAACAAACGACCTAGCACGGCACTCACACCGAGACAGCCCCGTGGGTGAGGAACGGTCATAGCCATACCCAGAGAACAGCACCTGCCGCGCACTCACACCGATACAGCCCCGGGGGTGATGGCGCTCAGCAGCCATGCTCCAGAGACAACCCCTGCACCGCTCTCACACTGACAGACAGCCCCTGGTGTGAGGAACTGTTACAAGCAGCCAAGACCCATAACAACCCTGCTCCGCATCTCAACACCGCCCGAGACAGCCCCGTGGGGAGGGTGCTACAGCAGCCCTGACCCATAGACAACACCTGCAACACGCTCTCCACAACCGAGACAGCCCCGGGGTGAGGACGGTCAGCAGCCAATACCCAGAGACAACACCTGCACCCGCTCTCAACACGTGCGACAGACCACCGGGGCTGAGGGGGCTCAGCAGCCATGTCCTAGAGACAACACCTGCACCGCTCTCACACCGAGACAGCCCCAGGGGTGAGGAGCTCATCAGCCCCATGACCCAGAGACAACAACCCTTCACCGCTCTCAACACCTGGACTGCCCCGGGTTGAGTGGCGCACAGCATGCCATGACCAGAGACAACACCTGCACCGCTCTCACAAACCGAACAAGCCCCGGGGGTGAGGCGCTCAACAGCCATGATCCATAACAACACTCCTCACCCCCGAACCACCGCACCGCACCACGACACCGAGACAGCCCCTGGGGGTGAAGTGCGCTCAATCATCCAAGACCCAGAGACAACACCTCACCACTCTCACACCGAGACAAAGCCCCGGGGGTGATGTGCGCTCAGCAGCCATGACCCCGAGACAACACCTGCACTACCACTCTCCACACGTAGACCAGAAAGCCCCGGGGGTGAGGGGAGCACAGGCCGCCATGCCCCAAGACAACACCTGCACCGCTCTCGACACCACAACAACCAACTCTCTCACATAAACATTGACCGAGACATCCCCTGTGGGAGAGGGCGCTCAGCAGCCATGACCCAGAGAACAACAACCTCACTGCTCAACCACTCAGCCGACACAGCCCCAGGGTGATGGTGCACAGCCAGCCATGACCCAGAGACAACACCTGCACCGCTCTCACAGATTACCTGAGACAGCCGCCGGGGTGAGGTGCCAGCAGCCATGGACCCAGAGAACAACAACCTGCAACCACCTGCACCGTCTCTCACACAACCTGAACTTGCCACCCGGGGGTGAGGGCGCTCAGGCAGCCATGACCCAGAGACAACACCCAGCACCTACCGCCTCCTCACACCGAGAGGAACAAAGCACCCGGGGGGTGAGGACGGTCAGCAGCCATGACCCAGAGGCCAGCACCTGCACCGCTCTTCACACCGAGACAGCCCCGGGTGGTGAGGGCGCTCAGCAGCCAATAGACGGCAGTACATTAGACAACACCTGCAACCGCTCACACACAGAGACTGCCTCCGGGGGTGAGGGCGCTCAGCAGCCATGGACCCAGACAACACCTGCACACCGTCTCACACTGATACATGCCCCGGGGTTGAGGACGGTCGCAGCCATTACCCAGAGACAACACCTGCACACCGCACACTCACGAGAACAAGCCCCCGGGGTGAGGGGCGTCAGCACCCATGACCCCAGAGACAACACCTTGCACCGCTTCAGCACACCTGAGACAGCCCCAGGGGTGAGGTGTGCTCAGCACCAGACCCAGAGACAACACACTGCACCGCTCTCACACCGAGACCAAGCCCCTGGGGAGAGGGCGCATCAGCAGCCCATGACCCACAGACACAACCTGCACGCTCTCACACCGAGACAGTCCCCGGGGGTAGGACGGTCCAGCAGCCAAGACCCATCAGAACCGCACCCTGCACCCTCTCGACACCGAACAGCCCCGAGGGTGAGGGCGCTCATGCACCATGACCCAGAGACAACCCATGCACCGCTCTCACACCGAAGACAGCCCCGGGTGGTGAGGGCGCCAGCAGCCATGACCCCCAGAGACAACACCTGCACCACTCTCACACCGAGACAGCCCCGGGGGTGAGTGGGCTCAGCAGCCATGACCCAGAGACACCAACCTGCACGCTCCACACTGATGACAAGCCCCGGGGGGATAGCGCTACATCAGTGCCCAAGAACCAGAGACAGCACCTGCACGCTCAGTTCACACCAGACAGCCCGGTGTGATGGGCGCTCGATCATGCCTTGACCCAGAGAACACACCTTCCCCGCGTCTCAACACTGAGACAGGCCCCGGGTGTGAGGGCGCGTCATCCAGCAAAGGACCAGAGACACACCTGCACCGTGCTCACACAGACCGGACAGCCCCGTGTGGTGTGGTTGTTGAATCACCGTCCCTACCCATGAAACCACCACCTGCAAACCGCTCTCCCCATACACTGAGGACAGCCCCGGGGGTGATGGTGCTTATGGCTCCATGACCCCAGAGACAACAACCTCACCGCTCTACAAATCCGAGACAGCCCCGGGGTGAGGGCGCTCAGCAGTCCAAGTACCCAAGAGACAACAACCTGCACCGCTCACACAAACAACCAGACAGCCCCGGGGGTGAGGGCGCTCACAAAGCAGTCCATTGGCCCAAGACCACCTTCACCCGCCTCTCAACCGAGAGACACCCCAGGGGAGAGGGCGCTCAGCAGCCAAGACCCAGAGACAACACCTTCACCGCCTCACACTGAGACAGCCCCGGGTGAGGGCGCCTCAGTAGCCAAGACCCAGAACAACACCTGCAACCGCTTCTCACACCCGAACAGCCTCCGGGGTAGGGAGCGCTCAGCATCCATGGCCCAGAGGCTGCAAGACAACACCTGCACCTCTCTCACACCGAGAACTGTAGCCCCGGGGGTGATGGGTGCTTAGCAGCCATGACCCAGAGAGCAAACACCTGCCACCGCTCTCAACACGGAGACAGCCCCGGGGGGGGGGGGTGAGGGCGCTCAGCACCATGACCCAGAGACAACACCAGCACCGCTCTCACAACAGAAAACAGCCCCGGGGTGAGGGCGCCAGCACCATGACCCTATAACAACAAACCTGCTACCGCTCATCAAACCGAGAGACAGCCCCGGGGGTGATGGGCTCTCAGATAGCCAATGACCCATAGACAACACCTGTACCCCCTGCACTCACAGAGACAGGCCCCGGGGTTGATGCGCACAGCAGCCATACCCAGACAACACCTGCACCGCTCTCACTCCGAGACAGCCCCGGGGGTGAGCGCGCTCAGCAGCCATTATGGGGGCCACACCGTGCACTCATCAGGGGACCATCAAGCTGGTCACGTTCCTCAATTGTTAGTAATGTGCTTTGAAGTTCCGCATAGAACGTCCGACTTCCAACACAATAATTCACCAGATCCAGGTTGAGCGGTCGATCGACAGAGCTTGGTGAGCAAGTGCCCCCTCCGCCCAGGAAGGTGAGGAGCTAATGGGAGGCGCTGGAGGCAGGTACAGATAATGGGAGGCGCTGGAGGCAGGTACAGATAATGGGAGGCGCTGGAGGCAGGCACAGATAATGGGAGGCGCTGGAGGCAGGTACAGATAATGGGAGGCGCTGGAGGCAGGTACAGATAATGGGAGGCGCTGGAGGCAGGTACAGATAATGGGAGGCGCTGGAGGCAGGTACAGATAATGGGAGGTGCTGGAGGCAGGTACAGATAATGGGAGGCGCTGGAGGCAGGTACAGATAATGGGAGGCGCTGGAGGCAGGTACAGATAATGGGAGGCACTGGAGGCAGGAACAGATATGGGATTGCGCTGAGGCAGGTTCAGATAATGGGATGCGCAGAGGCAGGAACAGATAAAGTGGGAGGGCGCTGTGAGGCGAACAGATAATGGGAGGCGCTGGAGGCAGGAACAGATAATGGGAGGCACTGGAGGCAGGTACAGATAATGGGAGGCGCTGGAGGCAGGTACAGATAATGGGAGGTGCTGGAGGCAGGTACAGATAATGGGAGGCGCTGGAGGCAGGTACAGATAATGGGAGGCGCTGGAGGCAGGTACAGATAATGGGAGGCGCTGGAGGCAGGTACAGATAATGGGAGGCACTGGAGGCAGGTACAGATAATGGGAGGCGCTGGAGGCAGGTACAGATAATGGGAGGCGCTGGAGGCAGTTACAGATAATGGGAGGCGCTGGAGGCAGGTACAGATAATGGGAGGCGCTGGAGGCAGGTACAGATAATGGGAGGCGCTGGAGTGCAGGTCACAGATTATCTGGCGGCGCTGGAGCAGGTACAGATAATGGGAAGGCGCTGGAAGCAGTACTATATAAATGGGAGGAGCTGGAGGCAGGCACAGATAATGGGAGGTTCTGGAGGCAGGTAAAGATCATGGGAGGCGCTGAGGCAGGTACAGATAATGGGAGGCGCTGGAGGCAGGAACAGATAATCGGTGCCCCTGTAGGCAGGTACAAATAATGGGAGGCGCTGGAGGCAGGTACAGATAATGGGAGGCGCTGGAGGCAGGTACAGATATGGGAGGCACTGGAGGCAGGTACAGATAATGGGAGGCACTGTAGGCAGGTACAGATAATGGGAGGCACTGGAGGCAGGTTACATATAATGGGGAGGCGCTGGAGGCAGGGACAGATAATTGGAGGCGCTGGAGGCATTTACAGATAATGGGAGCTCAGGAGGCAGTGTATCAGATCCTGGGAGGCGCTGGAGGCAGGTACAGATAATGGGAGGCGCTGGAGGCAGGTACAGATAATGGGAGGCGCTGGAGGCAGGTACAGATAATGGGGGATGCTGGAGACAGGTACAGATAATGGGAGGCACTGGAGGCAGTGCACAGATAATGGGAGGCGCTGGAGGCAGGTACAGATAATGGGAGGCACTGGAGGCAGGTACAGATAATGGGAGGCGCTGGAGGCCAGTAACTGAAATGTGGATGGCGGTGAGGCAGGTACAGATAATGGGAGGCGCTGGAGGCAGGTACAGATAATGGGAGGCGCTGGAGGCAGGTACAGATAATGGGAGGCGCTGGAGGCAGGTACAGATAATGGGAGGCGCTGGAGGCAGGTACAGATAATGGGAGGCACTGGAGGCAGGTACAGATAATGGGAGGCGCTGGAGGCAGGTACAGATAATGGGAGGCGCTGGAGGCAGGTACAGATAATGGGAGGCGCTGGAGGCAGGTACAGATAATGGGAGGCACTGGAGGCAGGTACAGATAATGGGAGGCACTGGAGGCAGGTACAGATAATGGGAGGCGCTGGAGGCAGGTACAGATAATGGGAGGCGCTGGAGGCAGGTACAGATAATGGGAGGCTCTGGAGGCAGGTACAGATAATGGGAGGCGCTGGAGGCAGGTACAGATAATGGGAGGCGCTGGAGGCAGGTACAGATAATGGGAGGCGCTGGAGGCAGGTACAGATAATGGGAGGCGCAGGTACAGATAATGGGAGGTGCTGGAGGCAGGTACAGATAATGGGAGGCACTGGATCAGGTACAGTGATTAATGTGAGGCCGCTGTGCAGGTACAGATAATGGGAGGCGCTGGAGGCAGGTACAGATAATGGGAGGCGCTGGAGGCAGGTACAGATAATGGGAGGCGCTGGAGGCGGGTACAGATAATGGGAGGCGCTAGAGGCGGGTACAGATAATGGGAGGCGCTGGAGGTGGGTACAGATAATGGGAGGCGCTGGAGGCGGGTAAAGATAATGGGAGGCAGGTACAGTAGAAATGGGAGGAAGTCTCTGGAGGGCAGGTACATATAAATGGTATGCGCTGGAGGCAGGAAGACAGATTAATGGTGATGGCGCTTGGAGGCAGGTAACAGATAATGTGTAGAGCGCTGGAGGCAGGATACAGATAATTGAGGAGGTCGCAGGAGGCGGGTAACCTGACATGGGAGTCTCTAGGGCGGGTACAGGATAATTATGGCGCTGGAGAGTGTGTACATGATAAAGGGAGGCTCTGAGGGCGGTAAAGCTAATGGGAGTCAGGCACATATAATGGTGAGGTCACTGTAGGTCAGGCACAGATATGGGATGCGCTTGCATGCCGGAAACAGATAATGTGAGCTGGCGCTGGGCTGCAGGACCAGATCATGGTAGGCGCAGTGATGTGCAGGAACAGAACCATTGGAGGTCACTGGCAGGTGCATTTTACAGATAAGGGATGGGCAAAGTAGGCAGTAACCTATAAATGGAGGCGCGGGAGGCAGGGTTACAGAAAATGGGATGGCGCTTGGAGTCAGTACAGATAATGGGTAGGCACTGGCGGCAGTAACATAAACATGTGGGAAGGCACTGGATGCAGGACCAAAATATGTGCGGATGTGCGCAGTAGGCATGTAACAGATAAATGGGGAGGGCACTGGAGGCAGGTACAGATAATGGGAAGCACTGGAGGCAGGTACAGATAATGGGAGGCGCTGGAGGCAGGATACAGAAAAAGGTGTGGAGGTCACTGGAGGCAGGAACAGATAATGGGATGCAGCTGGAGGCAGTAACAGATAATGGTATTCACTTATCCGGTACAGATACATGGGAGGCGCTGGAGGCGGGTACAGATAATGGGAGGCACTGAAGGCAGGTACAGATAATGGGAGGCGCTGGAGGCAGGTACAGATAATGGGAGGCTCTGGAGGCAGGTACAGATAATGGGAGGCACTGGATGCGTAACAGATCAAAGGTCAGGCGCGGGAGAGGCAGGTACAGTTAATGGGAGGCGCTGGAGGCAGGTGTACAGATAATGTGTAGGCCGTCTGAGGCAGGTACAGAAAATGTGAGGCTCTGGAGGCAGGTACAGATAATGGAGGCACTGGAGGCGGTAACGATAATGGAGGCGCTGTAGGCAGGTACAGAATGGGAAGGTGCGCTGGATGGTGCAGGTACAGATAATGGTAGTCACTGGAGGCAGGTACAGATAATGGGAGCACTGGAGTCAGTTACAAGATAATGTGAGGCGCTGGAGGCAGTTACAGATATTGGGAGGCACTGGAGGCAGGTACAGATAATGGGAGGCGCTGGAGGCAGGTACAGATAATAGGAGGCGCTGAGGACACAATAGAGTCTGATTCTTAGTTTGCAACCAGACACTTATTTTAAGCTTTTGCATTAAACCTCCAACAGGTGCAGCAGCCGGGTTCACAGCACTGCAGACGCTGACGCTGCCTTAATTACATTTTCATGTGTTTTTCTTGAACTCCGCACGATCTCTATGTAATTCAATTTTTTCATCTCATGAAAATTGCATCTCCATCCATTTTAATGCTTTTTCGTGTGAACTTTCTTCTCGGTCCTATTATATTGGAGCGGAAAATATGTAAAAAAACACAGCAGACGGCAAAATCACAGGGGATGCGCACACAGCATGGAAAGGCTGCATTCTGCAGGGAAAGCTGCTTTGTAGGTTTCCCAAAAAAATTGCCTGTGAGTCCTGCTTCCTCTATCCGTGCAAATAGAAAGCCTGTGGGTCCTACTTTTCCTGTAAATTTATAGAGAAAGCCTGTGAGTCCTACCTCTCATGCGAGCTTATAGAGAAAGCCTGTGAGTCATACTTCTCCTGCCAGTTTGTAGAGAAAGCCTGTGAGTCCTGCTTCCCCATCCACTTATAGAGAAAGCGTTTCGAGTATTGGAATTCCCATTCACGCAATATAAAAAGCCTATGGGGGGGGTAGTCATACTTAACCACACCCACTAAAAAGAGAAATCATGAGAGACCTCAAGTATACCCCACACTCAAACAGCTTTTGAGTCCCTGGATCTTACTCCACTCACTCATAAAGCTTGTGAGTCCTGCTTACCCCACCCACTCATAAAGCTTGTGAGTCCTGCTTACTCCACCTACTCATAAAGCTTGTGAGTCCTGCTTACTCCACTCACTTATAAAGCTTGTGAGTCCTGCATACTCCACTCACTTATAAAGCTTGTGAGTCCTGCTTACTCCACCTACTCATAAAGCTTTGGAGTCCTGTTTTCCCACCTACTCATATAGAAACCCTATGAGTCCTGCTTCCCCATTCACTTATGGAGAAAGCCTGTGAGTCATGCATTCCCCACCCACTCCTAGAGAAAGCCTACATCCTGTACCAACCCCCAGAGCAAGCCCGCGACCATACTTAAAGGGAATGTGTAATCAAAAATGACTTATTGTTTATCTCACATTTTTATGTTCAACACATTTTTTAAGAATTTTTGGTTATATTTTTTCCTAATTTTCCATATCACTTTCAATATTTTTTTAATAATTCTTAAGTCCTGCAGTTTTCACTTTGGCCACTAAGCCTAATAGTTGTCTGACACTTCCTGTTATGTAGAGAGAGATTTTCAGTAGTCTGCTCATTATCAGAACAAAGAGGGTCAAACTGAAAGGACACACCAGTGTGAATAGATAACACAGGATCCACCAGTCACAAGACGAGATAGTCATAGTTCACCCTTTCACCTCCCTGCACAGTGACTTCTTCCCAGGTCAAAGCGCATGACTAGAAAACTCTCCTATAGAAGTCAATGGGACTGAGTCAGTCTTAAGTCTCCTACCCTGTTTCCCCTAAAATAAGACATCCCCCGAAAATAAGACTTAGTACAATTCAGAGTTTGGCTACTTATGCTGATGTTTGTTATGAAATCATTACAGTATATTAAAACATGTGGATTTTTTGTTCAACAATAAATGTGAATTCCTCTTCATGGAAAAATAAGACCTCCATTAAAAATAAGTCTTAGCTCATCTTTAGGAGCAAAAATTAATAGAAGACACTGTCTTATTTTCGGGGGAAACCGGGTATGTGCATGAAGCTGCTGTAAAGCATCTCTCTGACTGCTGTTAAAGCCGTGCAAACAAGGCCTAGTGGCCAAAGTGAAAACTGCAAGACTTAAGAATTATTAAAAAATATTGAAAGTGATATGAAAAATAAAAAAAAAATAAAAAACAAAAATTCCTAAAAAAATGTGTTTAACATAGAAATGGGACTTAAAGGGGTTGTATCATTTCATTAAATGGTCTTCAGAATAAGAGGACAGTGAAAACAAGCAACTTTACATTGGAAGTCATTAGCAAAGCTGTCTTGCATTCACAGTTTTCCTTATCTTCTGTTTCTGTTTACACTGATATCCAGTCCTGGTCTGATCCCTCCTCCTTGCATTTCACTAGCTGAAAGCTCATTTACATTCTGTTCAGCCCCCCGGTCCTATTCACAGGAGCATTCCTGTCTCTCTCACTCAGAGTAAGGGACCGGCGCATTTTCACTCTGCACAGCCAGAAGAAACAGAATAAAACTGAAGGGCTTCCACAATCAGGAAACAGCACAATTGTGTGTGGATCCCTGTCTGATTCAGATTTAGGGGCCGTAGCATTTTCTCTCTCCACACCCAGCAGAAACAGACTGCAACAGATTCTACAATCAGTAAACATAACAGTTTTGTCCCGGTGCCTAACTCTCCTGCATAGAAGCGAGATCTGTGCCGTTCATAGAAAGCTGGCTTCAACTGTAACAAATCTCCAGCTGTGAGAGGAGAAGAGATCAGTGCTCAGTCTAGATTGAATGCAGCCTGTGGTATGTATACAACTCTTTCAAAATAAGACTGATAGGTGTAACGGTTTGCGCCGCGGTCCGTGGCCCGGACCGCGGTCGCACCCGCGTTCCCCATGACGGGTCTCCGGCGGGGACGGGGGGCGCCGCGGGCCACACGGCCAGCCGCGGCGCCACCCGTCCCATCCACTCACCTGGCCTCGCTCCCGTCCGGTCCTCGTCCCCTGCCGGCCGGAATGCGCATGCGCGCCCCCTAGCGCGCGCGCTCGTCCCTGTGAATTTAAAGGGACAGTGCGCCGGTAATTGGGTAATTACCGGGCGCTGTTCCTATATAAGTGTTGCACCCACGTCACTTCCCTGCTGGATCTACGTTGCCCCGAGCCATAGAGAAAGCGTTCCTTAAAGTGTATTCCTGCTTTACGTGTTACCAGACCTCACGCTACGTTTCCCGACTCCAAACCTCTGCCGCCTGCCCTGACCTTCTGCCTGTCCACGACCACGAACCATTGCCGCCTGCCATGACCTTCTGCCTGCCCACGACTACGATTCTCGGACTACGATTCTGAAACACGCTGCACCTCGGGCCGCCACCGCAAGCAAGTCACGTCAGGGGGGACGACCTGGTAGCCTCACGCCGCAGCAAGTCCATCCTGCTTTGCGGCGGGCTCTGGTGAAAACCGGGGGCTACGTAGATTCCGTTCCCTGGCGTGGCTTAGCTACCATCGCTTGCGGTGGTCCGGCGGATCCACTACCCAGCCGTCACAATAGGGAGAGACACAGTGACCTGTGGACTCAGAGAGGGGGGAGGGGGAGGAGTCTCAGGAGCCAGCATGAACAGTGAAGGGGGGATGATGTCACCCAGCTGGGAGGGGAATAAAAGCCCCTCCATTTCTGGAGTTGAGAAGCTGAGAGCAGTGTGAATCAGCCGAACTAAAGAAGCGATACATTACCTTTAAACAATGACTCATTTTTTGATGACACATTCCCTTTAAATTTGAAGCAGTTTACTCCAATGCAAAATATTTTATAGGGTCTCTCATCTACCATGTGCCAAAAACAATAACTTTTCAGTACTTATTTGGCCAAGAGACACAAGGGCTCAGATGCACCTTCTACCTCTGCACCCTTCAAGCCGCCCACTGCCCACATTGACGTCCATTGCTGCCGCGCCTTCCATGCATGTCATTAGTCTATGCCGTTAAGGATCCCACTATTTATAATGGCATTTTTTATTATTATTTATTTACCCTGACATTTAAGGTTAAATATTTCAGCTCCGACCCTGTCACAACACATCGCCATGTACCTGGCGCCGCGGAAATTATTAATATACTAAGAGGAAGCATTTCATCTGTGTTTCCAATTTAAATGCTAATGGAGACCTTTAACATAATTTAGTTACTCTTGCATAATCTGCTGCCCAAACCGAGTCCCATTCCCGAACGGCGATGCGTTATCACATTGTATAACAAACAATCGGACACAGATTCACGGCGCGCTCTCAATCCCGCCCGCGCCTCGCTTTATGGTCTGGAGGACTGTAAAAGATGTCTCTTCAGCAAAACATCAGAATTTATAAGCAGCCGATGTGTAAACACAGCACAAGGTCACAAAGCGAGAATAACTTATAGCGGAGCCGCCGCACTAACAGGTGAAGACACCAAGAAGACGCGGGCTGATACATTGTAGCGGAATGTAGACGACTCGGGCTGATACATTGTAGCGGAATCAGACGACTAGGTGAGGTTAATGGAGCGATCGAGACTCGGCTGACATTCGGATTGGAAAACGTTTGAGGCATAGAAAAAGGGATGGCGAGAACCTCTTGGTCATAGACATAACTTGGATTGGAGAGAACCCCGATCCTCATGGTATAGACATAACTGGGATTGGAGAGAACCCGTTCCTCATGTTCATAGACATAACTTTGAGTTTGGAGAAAACCCCGATCCTCATGGTCATAGACATAACTTTGAGATTGGAGAGAACCCCGATCCTCATGGTCATAGACATAACCTGGTGATTGGAGAGAACCCCGATCCTCATGGTCATAGACATAACCTGGAGATTGGAGAGAACCCCGATCATCATGGTCATAGACATAACCTGGAGATTGGAGAGAACCCCGATCCTCATGGTCATAGACATGGAGAGAACCCGATCCTTATGCTCATAGACATAACCGGGAGATTGGGAGAGAACCCGATCCTCATGGTCAAAAAGGTAGATTGGGAGAGGAGTCGAGCATAACTGGAGATTGGAGAGATCCCGATCCTCATGGTCATAGAATAACCTGGAGATTGGAGGAGACCGATCTCATGGTCATAGACATAACCTGGTGATTGGAGAGAACCCGATCCTCATGGACAGAGACATATCCTGGAGATTGGAGAGAAGACCGATCCTCATGGTCATAGACATAACCTGGTGATTGGAGAGAACCCCGATCCTCATGGTCATAGACATAACCTGGAGATTGGAGAGAACCCCGATCCTCATGGTCATAGACATAACCTGGAGATTGGAGAGAACCCCGATCCTCATGGTCATAGACATAACCTGGTGATTGGAGAGAACCCCGATCCTCATGGTCATAGACATAACCTGGAGATTGGAGAGAACCCCGATCCTCATGGTCATAGACATAACCTGGAGATTGGAGAGAACCCCGATCCTCATGGTCATAGACATAACCTGGTGATTGGAGAGAACCCCGATCCTCATGGTCATAGACATAACCTGGTGATTGGAGAGAACCCCGATCCTCATGGTCATAGACATAACCTGGATATTGGAGACAACGACGATCATCATGTTCTGATACATTAACTGGAGATTGGAGAGAACCCCGATCCTCATGGTCATAGACATAACCTGGTGATTGGAGAGAACCCCGATCCTCATGGTCATAGACATAACCTGGAGATTGGAGAGAACCCCGATCCTCATGGTCATAGACATAACCTGGTGATTGGAGAGAACCCCGATCCTCATGGTCATAGACATAACCTGGAGATTGGAGAGAACCCCGATCCTCATGGTCATAGACATAACCTTGTGATTGGAGAGAACCCCGATCCTCAAGGGTCAGTTAGACATAACCTGGAGATTGGAGAGAACCCCAAATCCTCATGGTCATAGACTTTAACCCTGGTGATTGGAGAGGAACCGATCCTCATGGGTCATAGACATAACCTGGAGATTGGAGAGAACCCCGATCCTCATGGTCATAGACAAAACCCTTGTGATTGGGGGAAAACCCCCGATCCTCATGGTCATAGACATAACTGGTGATTGGAGAGAACCCGATCCTCATGGTCATAGACAAAACCTTGTGATTGGAGAGAACCCCGATCCTCATGGTCATAGATTAAACCTGGAGATTGGAGAAAACCCCCGATCCTCATGGTCATAGACTAACTTGGTGATTGAGGGGAACCCCGACCCTCAAGGAAAGGAGTTAGGTTCTCAGACATGTCTATGTATCCTGGGCAGAAACCCATCCAACCAGTATTTCAGCTCAGTTGAGCTACTAAGAGTCCTGATCCCTATGAATCTAAGTAGTGTTGTGTTTCAGATTTGGGTCAAATTCAAATTTCACCCAAATCTGAACGCCTTGATTTTGGCAAGGAAAAAATCTTGTTTTGGTATAAATTGCCAAAAAGTTCTTGTATAACCACAACCCTAAACCTCAATTGGGGTTTAGGTTTTCATGACATTTTAGGCTTAAAGGGGTTGTCTCACTACAGGGATCGCTGCTTTTTATGTTAAAGATCTTGCAAAAACAAGTCACTTTGTAATATGAATCCATTATCAGTGTCCTACCTATTCCTAGATATCCCCTCTTGAATGGGTTGCATCAGCTCCTCAGGGCGCTATAGCTACAGACCTGTTCAATCTATCCTGATAGGCTGCCAGCACTGGTTGCTATAGCTACAGACCTGTTCAATCTCTCCTGATAGGCTGCCAGTGCTGGTCACTATAGCTACAGACCTGTTTGATCTCTCCTGACAGGCTTCCAGCACTGGTCACTATAGCTACATAGCTGTTCAATCCCTCCTGATAGGCTGCCAGTGCTGTTCGCTATAGCTACAGACCTGTGTTGATCTCTCCTGATAGGCTGTCTGTACTGGTCGCTATAGCTACAGATCTGTCCTCTCTCTCCTGATAGGCTGCCAGTGCTGGTCGCTATAGCTACAGACCTGTCCTATCTCTCCTGATAGGCTGCCAGTGCTGGTCACTATAGCTACAGACCGGTTCAATCTCACCTGATAGGCTGCCAGGAAAGGTCGCTTTAGCTACAGACCTGTTCAATCTCACCTGATAGGCTGCCAGGACTGGTCGCTATAGCTACAGACCAGTTTGATCTCACCTGAAAGGCTGCCAGGACTGGTCGCTATAGCTACAGACTGGTTCAATCTCACCTGAAAGGCTGCCAGGACTGGTCGCTATAGCTACAGACCTGTTCAATCTCACCTGATAGGCTGCCAGGACTGGTCGCTATAGCTACAGACCAGTTTGATCTCTCCTGATAGGCTGTCAGCACTGGTCGCTATAGCTACAGAGCTGGTGTCCTCAGCAGCTCAATGCTGCAGACCTGTAAGAGCCAGTAAAGCCAGTAAACACTGAATTCAAAAATGAATCCCAGAAAGGATGAATCGATGTAGTGAGACAACCCCTTAAACTTACTTCTTTGTGAGACTTCCAGTTTCTGCCGGGTTGTCCCTCTAATGGCACTCCGCTTCAACATCACTTAGAGTTAAAGGGAAGTGAGTTGCTTTCCTCTTATCTGGCTCAGGAGAAAATATAAACAAATCATGAATCCTACAGAGGCGAGATTGAGGGGGCTGAGCAGCGAGGAGCACAGAGGGAGAAATAAGGGAGCGTCTGCAATGTTCACTCAAATAATCACATTACAACTAGTGGATTCTCTATACAGCCTAAAGCCCCATACACTGCACTTTCTCCACAGTCCCTTGGAAGCTCCTTCATGTTCCCTGTCATCAGATAAGAAGTGCAGACAACGCAAGCTCGGCCAGATCAGCTCCTGTCAGCTCCTGGTCGTGTCTAATGTAAACTCTCAGGAAACTAAGGGCATGTAAGTCAGGCTGTAGCTCTCACAGGCTTCACTTTTTGTAATGACATATATTTAGAAAAGTGATTAAATACCCATTTTGGAGGATCCCACGTCAACATTACATCGTGGCAAAGCATCTTTAAGGCTAGGAATATAGTAAAAATTATCTGGGTGCGGGACATCCTGAACCCAAATTTTTTTAACAGTTTCGTCAAACAAGTGTTGAACCCAACAAGGAGGGATTTTTGGATCGAAGATTGTCAAAAAGGACTCTAGATGGAGTTATAGGCAGAAAGAAAACATCTGGGCTGGGTTGTTGGTGAACGTAGCCTTCACGAGAGCAGAACCAGAACTTCTCGGATATGATTAGTATTACTCAGAATGGTCCCTGTTTAGTCAGACACTGGTTTAGCCAAACTTTTGAAAACATTTCGGTTATAAACATCCCAAACCTGTATTTTTTAACTGTGACCTTAAGCATAAACCTAGCTGTAATTCTGACCATAACCGGTAACTTAATCCTAAACTGGGGTTAGTTTTTCTTTTTAGAGCTAGGTTTAGGGTTAGGGTCAAAGTAAAAAATGTCAGGCTCAGGACATCCCTAAACGATGTATCGGCAAAAATTGATTCAGGGCATCTCAAAATGCATTGCCAAAGATTGAGTGGTGTAGATTCAAACTGAAGCACATACAGTGTCTCTCAGAAGTAAGTACACCCCTCACATTTTTATAAATATTGTATTATATCTTTTCATGGGACAACACTGAGGATCTGACACTGATACAATGTAAAGTAGTCAGTGCCCGGCTTGTATCACAGGGGAATGTGGTGCCCTCAAAATAACTCAACACAGACATCAATGTATAAACTGCTGGCAACAAAAGTGAGTACAGCCGTGAGTGACAACAAAAATGAGTACACCCCTAAGGTACAACAAAAGTGAGGACACCCCTAAGTGACAATGGACAAATTGTGCCCAATTTGCCATTTTCCCTCCATATCCAGCCAAACAGTGTCGGACTGGGGTGCCTGGTGCCCACCAGTGGAGTTGATTCCTGGGGCCCACCAGTGGAGTTGATTCCTGGGGCCCACCAGTGGAGTTGATTCCTGGGGCCCACCAGTGGAGTTGATTCCTGGGGCCCACCGGTGGAGTTGATTCCTGGGGCCCACCGGTGGAGTTGATTCCTGGGGCCCACCGGTGGAGAAGATTCCTGGGGCCCACGTGGAGAAATTAGGGGCCCCCCGGTGGGGTTTTTTTCCGGGGGACCCGGGGGGGGATTTGGGGGCC
>JAODAL010035063.1:0-43408 GCA_025379985.1 Phyllomedusa bahiana | reverse complement strand
TCTACAGGGGATTTTTCCTCTCCGAGTGCTGTAAAAAACTCCAAGGAGTCGGAATTTGCTACTTTGTTAAAAAAAAAAAAAAAAAGGGAAAAAAGGGAAAATATAAAATTTTGGGAAATTTTATAACCTGTCACAGTTTTTATTTGCAGTTCGGGAGTGAGGGGGAAGTTGCAGGTAAATTTTTATGGGGACAATTTTTAACTAATAGGGGAGGTTAAACCTCAGGGTGTGAAAGGGGGCTGAGCTTTGAATACAGCCTTAAAGGGAAAGGGTATAATGGTAGGCATCCAGGGGGGGGCAGGGTTAACAAGTGAGGAAACTTCAAAAAAAGGGTCATTTGCCCCTAAAGTGACGGGCTCTGCAGAATGGAAGCCTAGGCCCTCCCTTTAAGTGCCTGGCCGGTTTGCTGCAGTCAGACAGCTGGGAATTTTTAACACAATTGTCTACACCCCACCTGACCCCTTCATTTTTGCTGTATTTAAGTGGTTTGAATAAAGCGTGGCCATTTAAAAACCAAAAGGGAATTGTTTTGCTTTTAATTTTTTGGGTTTTTGAACGGGGACATTTTAGAGCGGGGTTCACCCCAAAATAAAATCATGGAAAATAAGACACCCCCCTGAAAATAAGACCTAGCGCGTCTTTAGAAGCAAAATTTAATGTAAGACACTATCTTATTTTCGGGGAAACAGGGTAAAGTCACTAAGTCAAAAAATGGCAGTCATTACATGTTTATGTAAAAACATTGTGAAAAAAGCTGCCAAAATGAAGCCATGATTATGTATAAGGACTGTGTTAAACATCATGGTGATATTGCCTTGTTTGTCATGTAAAGATGCAGTGATAAAGCTCATTCAATCTAGTTTTAATATATTTTTGTTTTATAGGACTAGATGGATTTGTTGTAAATTATAGTAAATTATGATGCTGATTCCTTACCAGAATCCTCAATAATGTAAAGTACAGTACTGAAGATATTAAAAATTCACAGTATGCTACATCATGACTTTTATTGTAAATTACAGCTCCGTGTTCCCTAATCCACAGCAGAGGGGAGAGTCATGCAAATTATATAAATTCTGCATGTGAATGCAAATCTAGTCGTTTCCCCTGCAGTTATTAGCATTTGGGTTTTCCTTTACCGGAACTGAGGAGGGGGCATAAGAAAACGTCTAGGGCTAAACTTTCTGCGTGGGCCCCTAGCAACCAACAGAGCTCTCCTTTTTACTTTTTCAGAGCACTATATGAAAAAAAAGGAAACTCTGATTGGTTCTGTGCAAAAACGAATTTCTTTAAACCAGACAGTTTTACATACATGAGGGCCCTTTTTGTCGGTTGTGGGCTTTGAAAAACAAGTAATTTTCACTCTATAGGCCTCTAACATTTGCACATTACCAAAAACAAAACACTGATGTTTAGAAAAAAAACAGGAAATTTGCTCAAATAGGGAAAAAAAATCTAAAAAAACAGTTTTTCAAAAAAAAAACCCATTTTTTGTTTTAAAAAAGGCAAAAAAATAAATCATATTAAAATTCTCCCAGGGAAAAAGTTAAATTGAGAAAATTTAAAAACATTTTGGGAGCGGAAATTTATCCCAAAAAAATAAGGGTCCATCTCTAACAAAAGAGCTAAAACATAAATTTTTAATATTTCCTACGGTTTTCCCCGGAATTTTTATCCATTGACAAAAAAATTACCAAACGAAGCCCAAATTTTCCCATAAAAGGGGTGTAATTTATTCACCCCCATCTGACCCAAACATACAGCGCTTTTTCACCCCTTAAACATGTCCTTTCTAAAAGCTTTTTTATCCATTGAGACACTCCATTTTAAAAAAATAAGATTGAAAGACCAAAAAACTAAAAAAAAAACTGAAAAAAAATTAAAGATAATTTGGACAAAAGGGCCAAAAAAAAAATAGCTTACCGTCTCACCCAAAATTTGATGGGATTTAAACTGATTAAAAACCAAAAAAAATAGTGAAACATATTGCAGACACAAAAGATACATGTGAAATAAAATAAAATTTTTTTAAAATTCATTGATGCTGCATTTTAGTATACCCCTGAAAATTTTTAAAAGGGTTTTAGTCATAAATTATTTAACAAATTTTGTGAACCCATCCCCCAAGTTTTAAGTTTTTTAAAATTTCACTCGTTTTTAATGAAAACAGCCCCAAAACAAATTGGGTGGATGTACAATTTTTGGTATGTTCACACAGAGTATTACAGGCTGATAGCGGCGCGTACCATAAGCGCTGCTCTACACCTGCTGATTCAGAAGTACGTGCTAGCCGGCGTGTAAGGCCGTGTTCACACGGTTTATTCAAGCCGTAATTGCGGGCCGGATCCCGCCCGCAATACAGCTTGAATAAGGGGCGGGGTGGGGTGCGGCGGCGGCGCTGCTCGCTGGCCCCATAGACTTGTATTATCCACGGCGCGTATGCGCCGGGAAATAATGTGCATGTCACTTTCTCCCCGCCCGGCGGATTCGCCGAGCGGGTAGAAGAGACAAAATCCATAGTTCTCTATGAGAACTGTGGATTACCATAATGACTGTGACGGATTGGAGCCGTACTGAAGCGCAAATCCGGCGCGCAGTACGGCTCCAATCCGCGTCGAAATAAGCCGTGTGAACGGGGCCTAACTCTGAACTGCTCCCACTTACATTCTGGGCGGCATGTAAGAAGGGGTCAGTTTTAATGTTCTGTTGTTAAATGTGGCAAAAGTCAGTAGTCTGCCTAATTTGCCGTTGCATGGCATGTCAAACGAACATGTTTGGCACACTGTGTTCCAGACCCGACACTTTCTTAGTGCATCAAAGATGTGGGGACGTTTTGGGGGCATGTTGCACCACATTAGTAATATTAGACACTTTTCTAAATGTGGGATGCAAAACAAGGCACATAAGTGCTCAAACAGCCAGACCAATTTAAATGTATTCTGTCTGAGCCTGAGCAGTCAAAATGGAACTAGATTTGCAATTAGGGCAAAAATATGTCCCTTATTTCTCAATTTATACCAGTAAAATAATAAAAAGTAACTTATGATAATTATCAAACTATATAACATTAAATTGCATAAATTTAACAATAAATTATATACTGTAAAATAAATCTAAAATTATATATCTCTAAATTATAAAATGATCTCCTATAAAATGTATTTAAAATTAATAGATTCTAAAATTAATTTTAAATTTAATAACATAAAATAATGAAACCAAACAGCTACCAAAAAACCCAAATCCAAATAATTGTTTTAGCAGCCATTATCGAATTCTGGCATTCATTTATACATATGTTTGGCGCATTATTAATGCGCCAAAGAACCACAGTGCACCAAACACATAAAGATGTCAAAAATTTGGCAAGGTCCATTTAAAAAGCGCCCCAGTGTATTAGGGCTGTTTTTAGTCAGAACAGATAAGAAACATATTTCATAAAGTTTACAAAAAAATATCAGAAAACTCAGTCCTTAAACATGGGAATTAGTTAAAAATTTAGGGATATATCATACTCTCATATCAGAAATGCAGTGTAACAGGCCTGAGGCTCCTGTGCTATTTGAATCTCATTTCATTATTCTGATTTACTGTCAGTTATTACATGTGACATTTTGATATTATAAAAAGGGTTCAGTAAAAGTGCTCTGTTATCCAATGATACAACTATATACTAAAGAAAAACTATGCAAAATGGGCAACTAGAGTGCATGATATTTTTTTATCTTTCATATAACAATATATGTTACTGTTTTAAAAAAGTGTAAAGGTTTTAAGGGAAACTTTTTGTTTCAGAATTTTTTTTGTCCAAAGTGTGCGAATTAAAAATGGCCTCTGTATTTCTAGTATATTATCTAGTTATATTTTTTTGATTATTTTACTGGCACACAGTAGATTGCATTTTCGTATTTATACTACTTATGTTGAGCTGAACGATATTCAATTAAAAACAACGTAGCACATTGTCCTGAATTAAATTAAGGCAAATTGAATTTAACTATGCAGAGATATTTTCCATAAGAATTGATAAACTATTCACGCATGGGTTCTATATCATTCTATGATCTCGCTTTATAGCTTGTGCATTGGTCCATGAATACTGAGTTTTTATTACCTTTACGGTTTAAATTACCTCTCATAAAACAGAGACCAAAAATGTATTATATTTTAAAAGATTCCACCTTTCATAGGCATTCACATATCTAAGATCATATAGTATACATTTTATATACTCTTTAGGGATAAAGAGGCAAAGCTATTTAGTTTATAACCAGAACTGAAAGAAGGTCCAAATAGTGTAAAAGGTCTACACTTTACATTATAAAATAAATCCCACATTACTGTGACTATGTACATATATATGGGTTAAATAAAATATAAAAATCCATTGATAAATATAAAAATGTACATATATGTCAATCTTAATAACAGAAAATAGTAAAATCATGGTCATTAATTTAATTGGGGTGTGCTAGTCAGAAGAAATGACTGTGAAGGCTTACCGTCTATCTATACACGACATGTGCATATCCAATTTTAATTGCATCATAAACCTTATAGTTATCATTGCAAATTTTATGACACATGTGTGAACATTACCATGAGAAATAAGTTCCAAAGCGGTTTATCAGTTTAATTTATTACTAATTAAAATCTTTACAGAAACATATTTTTTTTTATTTGCTTTTATATTCTGGTTGTATTTGTTCTTATTTTCTTTCTTTGCATGACTATGTCCTATTGCCTGAACTGCTGTTCTGAGATTTTAACAGCAACTTCCTCCAAAGGCTAGCTTTAATTCATCCACATGAAGGATAGAAATCAAAGAAAATTTGCAAATAGGTTTTAGGAAAAAGAGCTAGCGGCCTTTTGTATGAAAACTTTCTATATCTAAGACTTTCCTTGTTGCCTATAGCAACCAATGAGAGCTCCCCTTTAATTTCATATAGTGTTCTGGTTGCTATGGGCAACAAAGAAAGTCTTAGAGCTAGACAGTTTTTATACATTTCACCCTAGGTCTCTGGTACACCTGTTGGAACTAACACCCTAAGGCCTCGTTCACACGGCTTATTTCGCCGCGGATTTGCCAACGGATTGGCGATCGTCAATCCGTCGTCAAATCAGTCAGAAATAAGTAACAGCCCATTTTCTATTGATTTCAAGAGAAAATACGGCTCGTCGTTCACACGACGCGTATTTCCGTGCCGGATTGCCACCGCGGATTGACGACGGCAATCCGGACGGAAAAACAATGTGCATGTCAATTATTTACGGACGGATTCACCACCTACAATGAATGGAGATGGTGAATCAGTCGGGAAATCAGTTAAAAATACGTGCCACAATAAGTTGAACTTATTTGCAACTTAGTTTCAACTGATTTCAGACATATTTACGATCTGCAATACGATGTAAATAAGTACTGAAATAAGCCGTGTTAACATAGCCTAACAGTCACATAGGACACCTATAAGATCCTTGAAATATCACTGGCGATTTTAAGTTGTGCGGCAAGTGGGGCTACTTATGGTGAAGTTACTGGCTTGTCTTAAAACCCCGGTCATTTTTGAAGGCTCATTAAGTTGTCAAATGTCATGGTAAGGCATGCTATTTCCATTAGGTGGCACCATAAAACTTGAATTCTTGCCAAACTTTTATTTTCCCAGGAAAGGAAGCATAACATAGCCTATAAGTCTTTTTACAACTTTATGTTCCTTTATTCAAAGATAAACATCACCCACTCTATACCTAATCAAAGTCAGAAAACAACTCTTTAATGGAAGAGTGATGTGTTTATGTTCTATGTCCTCCTTAAAGGTCATTGTGCAGGAAGTGAGGACGACAGGTGAGCTGTGACTATCACCTATTGTCAAAGATGGATCTTATGTTATCTGCCTACAGCTTTATAATAGAGGTGTCACCTTTCATTGTCCATCTGACCTCTGAAATGACTGCAGAAGTGTGATCTCCAGAAAACAGGAAGTCTCAGGCTATTGAAGCTCAGCAGCCAGGATTTAGGTGCTTGCAAAGAAAAAAACATATATTCTTACAAATATGCTTAACATACACACTGATTTATACAATAGCTAATTATTGGCAATAGATTTCTCTTAAACACTAAATTTTCAACTATCCTTTCTTGGTTGCAAAGAAAGAAATGTTCCAAAAACTGGATGGATATGTGAAATTATTATTTAATTTAGGCATAGCACTTTTGGTTGCTTTAATGTTTATATGAAATGTCAGTTTTTTTGTTTTTTTCTTTTTAAATCACATTCTCGTGTTAGGTAGAAAAGACTTGATTATACCCTAGATCACAAATGTAGGTGCATAATGCCACAGAAAGTCATCTGCTTACCAGAACAAAAGTTGCATATATGCATAAAAATAGACTTGAATGACAGCTTAAGCTGATGTATTTTGAGAACATGCATATGACAACTTTTATCAACAAGGTCAGTTATTGTGATTTTTTTTAGTACTATATAGTATTCATGGGTTTCTTATTAGCAAAAGTTATGGCAGGATGTGTCATTTGTACAATTTTCTACACTAAAAATCAGTCTGAATCACGTTCTTTGTGAACATCTATTGTAGCGCTCTGCAAGCACTGATAAATACTCACAGGAAGCAGTAAATGACATATAGAGAAATAAATAATCCATCGGGTTTATAATAAGCAGCTTCTAGGTTCAACTCCAATGGGAAATCATTAACTAAATACATTGTGGCTGTCTTTCTCCTTAGTAGAAAAGATGAATATTTCAGATTCTGGCTAGGGAATTGATCTTAGAAAGAATACCATTGGAACTCAGGAAACTATTACACAAAGCATATAATACAAGTAATTTCAAGGCTAACACATTGGCATCTTGAAAAGCTTTAGATTTTAATGATAAAGATGATAAAACATAATAGCCTTCATTTATTGGACATTTAACAAACAGGACACTTTTTGCGATCAAGTTTAACAAATTAAGGTTAGTGCAAAACCTATAAAAATCACTAAGTTATGGAGAAAAGAAAATCTATCTTGAAGAATTAATTAGAAATGGACGAATGACCAGAACACATTAAACTTGATCAATTATATCAAGTATTTACTAATTTTTAATTGTTTACTTGAGATTCTATATCCTTTCATTCTGTAAATTATTGGTGTAATGATAAAACTAAATTATGTACTTGAGAACAGTAGAAATAATTCTCTGGTTTGACAGTCAATCAAGACGCAATATAAAATAGGAGTACTTTTTTTTTGAAGATTTGCATAACTCAATATATCTTGCAGGTAATCATGTTTACACAACGGATATAGCCATAACTTTAAACTACTGTATGCCCTCAAGTGGACATATGCCATGATTGAAAACTTTTTAATGAGACTTATATTAAATATCATCATCTTCCCATTGTGGAGTGCATGGGAACAGACTTGAGAAGTTAGTGACTACCACCTGCCCACTCTCCCATTGTGTTGGGTCTGGTTAAAGAGGAGTTCCAAATCTCAGAGGCTTGGAAACTTAATATTAAAACATACATTCTTTTGTGTAATTTTAAATTGTCATCCTATATGTATTTTTAATAATATAGTGGCTTTCAAAAGTAGGTATTGTTACTGTTGTAAAAACTGTTTTATTCTGCTATGAAATATGTACATAAATCAGTGAGCCCTAATTTTGTCTTCTAAACTTTTATTACTTAAAGGGGCTGTCTCCCCACAGAGTTTCAGAGATGAATGAATGAAATAATGCAGCTTTACTCTGTCACTTCCTGGTCAGACTGTCTGTAATTAGCATATGAGCTCCCTACATTCAACAATGTGTTTTCAGTTGCTAATTAGTTCAGATTAGCTCAGAAGCTCTCTGAAAATACTAGCAGGAGTTTTTATCTGATCTCTCAAACAAAAGCCTGTAATTAGTGCTGTTTACTTTAGATAAATCAAGTTTGTTACTACTGGCCAGCACAGAGCTGCCTCCACCTGTGTGATGACATCACTCACTGCTATCACATAGAACAAACAGCAGGGGAGAGAGAAAACAGGTTGGTCACTGAGGGAACAGAAGGGGCAGGGAGGTGATAATATCACTTGCAGCTCTTTGACAAAAACAGATGAACAAAGCAATATATTTCACTTAGTGTTCCCTACGTTTTGAAAGCTATTCTTTGTAGCGGGACAACCCCTTTAATGCTCCCAAGAGAAAACAAACAGGAGTCTGAATTTAGTTTTGTTCAACTTAAAATCAAGACAAATTGTTTAAAACTGACTGTACACTTGCTATTGACAAATTACAGAGTTCATTTTAGGCCCATTGTGTTTTACTTTGAAGTCTAGTCTTGAACCATCCATGATGACGGTGAAGCGTATCAACTATACAGCAAAAATAGATTTTATAGATAATATATCTATAAAATGCTAATATTAAAAGATTTTAGCTACAAAATGTGACAGACTGCACTGTAACTAGAGATGGACGAATTTCTCAAAAATTTGGTTCACCAGATTCGCCGAATTTTCTGCAAAAATTCTTTTCAACCCAAATTTATTTACGCCGAATCATGTTAAAAAAACAGCTGCGGAGAGCCTGTATGGTGTTGTAGAACATTGTGTCATGCTCAAATATGTATAGGGAGCGTGTTTTGGTCTTGATACAATGCTGCGTTTTAGTATGACACGCAGATGACAAACGCCGCTCTTAGAATCGCTTCACACTTCACTTCTCTGGGCAGTTACAGTGGCAAAACTGACCAAATAAATGAAGTGGGAACACAGCCTGACAAGGTAATGTCAGTGCCAGCTCGAAAGAACTGAGCTGAGGGCCAAGATCCTACAGTAGAATCAAAGAGCACACTCCTTTTACACCGACATCAGATGATTCCACAGATTATGACAGAACCTGTTCTGTTAAATGTTGATACATGTAGAGCCCCCCCCGAAAGAGTGAAGAGGTTGTCGGCAATAATTTTACATCGACGTCACTGATCATTTTGCCCTTCCTTTCATCCATCAGTGTCCACTTTCAATCGGTCAATAATCTATCAGCATGGCTAAAGCCAAAAACAAACAGGAGTTGATCCAAAACAGAGATGACCAGTAAATGGGATATTTGCATGTCTTCTGTGTTCTGTATCCACTCCTGATTTTGGCTACCTAATCAGCAGACACTCCTGATCCTTTTAATTCCTTCTGACAGATTAAAAGAAGGGGAAAACCAAACATAGTGGCAACTTCAGAGAGTGGTGGAGGGTGGAAACAGTATTAGGAAACCACAGGGTGTTCCAGTGAGACAGTGGTCAGTTGGCAGAAGCATGAGTAGGCCATAGAGTGCCACAATCACAGAGTGTGGAGATGGCAGCAACATCAGTAAGCCACAGAGTGGCACAATCACACAGTGTGGAGGTGGCAGCAACTTCAATAGGCCACAGAGTGGCACAATGACAGAGTGTGGAGGGGTCGGGAACATCAGAAGGCCACAGAGTGGCACAATCACAGAGTGTGGTGGTGGCAGCAACATCAGTAGGCCACAGAGTGGCAAGTGACAGATTGAGGAGGTGGCAGCAGCATGAGTAAGCCACAGACTGGCACAATGACATAGTGTGGAGATGGCGGCAGAAACAGCAGCAGCAGCATGAGGTCAGAGAGTGGCACAATGACAAATTCTGGAGGTGGCAGCAACGTGAGTAGTCCACAGAGTGGCACAATGACACAGTGTTGAGGTGGCGTCAGCATCAGAAGTCTACATAATGGCCTAGTAAAGAGTGGGGAGGTGGGTGGCAGTACCAGTCCCTGGTAAAGATGGTGGGTGGAAGATGGAGCAGGGGCAGCAATTGTGGCATCAGGCGGGTGGCAGCATCCGAATAGTAGCTGAAGCAGGTAGCCAGAAGAATCCAGACTCATTTCTCAAAGGTTTGGTGAGGCGTCATGGCTGATCTAATCTGATGTATAAGGACTTGGTGTGTGGAAATCCTTTCTCAAAGTTTTGGTGAGGCGTCATGGCTGATCTAATCTGATGTATAAGGAATTGGTGTGTGGAAATCCTGGCCAATCCACGCCTGATTCATCTTGACAAAGGTGAGTCTCTCCACATTTCGGGTGGACAAGCGAGTTCTCCTTGGGGTAACTATGGCCCCCGCCTCACTGAACACCCACTCTGATGCCACACTACTGGGAGGGCAGGACAGTTTCTCCAGTGCAAACTCGGCAAGTTGCGGCCACACATTTAATTTGGCTGCCCAGTAGTCCAGCGGATCTTCTATGTGGGGTAGTAGAGTGCTGTCCAAGTAGGCCACCACCTGCTGGTTCATGGTGTGCTCCAAGTGCTGCTGCTGGTGAGTACCCTCCTCACTAGGCAGGTGAAGGAAGCTGCTCATCAACGACTCCAGACTTAGGCTGTTGCTAATGGAGCTGGTACTGCTCCTAACAGCTGCCGTGGCAGTGGTACGTGAGCGATGAGGAACCCTCTGGTCATACCTGTCAGAGGATGGACGATGGCACAGAAAGGCAGCGGCCAACTGACTACATAGGTTTTCTCTATAGTGCTTGAGTTTGTCCTCCCTCTCAGGAGGTGAAAAAAAATTTGGACCAATAGCGAGGCTCCAAGAGGATGGAGAGCCGGAAGTCATCCCTCTGCCGGTTAGTGACTATTTGGCTGTCACTAGCCAGGCAAATCAGCATGCAGTGGGCCATCTGCACAAGTGACTCTGAGGGACTCCCTGCCTCCATTTCCACTCTATAATGCAATGGTGTGTCTGGGTCATCTGCTTCATTTTCCTCATCTCCCTCTACCTCCTCTGGCTGCTCCTGCTCCTCCTCTCCTGTCACCTGAGTAGAAAAACCACTAATTTCACAAGACACTGTTTGTGCTCCAATGTCCTTCTCCTCCTCCAGTTCAGCCCCCACCGGACTTATGTGGCCGTGAGATGTAGTCCAAACAATTCAATCTGACAAAGGTGGACCCGTATATTAGGAAAATTATTCTTCTTTATTCCAAAAACGACATACTTTCATACAATCAATAAAAACAAACGCATCTGTACAGTCAAAAGACTAGTAGACTAGGTTACATAACAAGGGATTTACCTTAGTTTGCGCTTCACTGCATTTTGTAGACAGGAGTAGCATGGACAACCGGCCGGGAACGCCGCAATGAGCAAACGTTTCAAGGGATCAACCCTTTTCTCAAGCATCGTGTTCGTAGTAAACCTTCCCTTTAAATACTTTTTTTTTCCCTTTTTTCCCCCTTACCCTTTCCTTCCTAAACTATTTAAAAACATTTTAAAAACTCAGTTCTTTATTGAGACCATTAGGGCTCTTAGAATCTAATGATACTATCCAATATGTTTTTTTCTTAACAATTGTATCTTATTCTGTTCTGCATTGCTACCTTAACACCATCCAGTATACACCACCTTAATTCTGACACATTGTGTCTCTGTTCAAAAAATGTTTAGCTAACCGAACTTTCGCCAAATTCTTATCTGTTGTTACACTATCTTCTCTATTCAGTTCTTTCTTTTGTTTGTAATTCCTAATAGACTTCTATGCTCATTTAGACGAATTTGATTTTTCTGCTGGTTTGTCCAACATATATCTGTCCACATGGACACTTAAGCATATATATGACTGCTTTGGACTCACATGTAAAATAACTTTTTATCGGAATTTTGTACCCCTTACTTGGGTGACAAATTTCCGATCCCTTGATTATCGATGTGCAGTTTGTACAATTGAGGCAAGGAAAGGTCCCTTTTCTTTGTGTTAGAAAGACGTGTTGTTTCTCTAGTTTGTTTTCTAAATCAGATGACATTAGGGTATCTCCTAACGAGCGGCCTTTTTTATAAATAAATCTCGGAGGTTGAGCAAACAACTTGCCAAAACATTCATCACTTTGTAAGATGTTCCAATTATTAAGAATACATTTCTTTATCAATTTAGCATGATGAGATGTAGTCGCCACGTCTCCAGTCCCTTGACCAGACAGATTTTACAGCATCTGTTCCAGGACATGAAGCAGTGGAATGACGTTATTCATCTCGTAGTTCTGGCGACTGACAAATAACGTGGCCTCCTCAAAGGGCCTGAGCAAATGGCAGATGTCACGCATGAGCTGCCACTGGCTGACATCAAAATTACACAGGGCAGTACTCCTATCCGCTTGGATCATTAAGAAATCATTAATGGCCTTTCTCTATTCATACAGTCGGTCGAACATATGGAGGCTGGAATTTCAACAGGGGGAAACATCGCATATCAGCCTATGTTGGGGGAGGACGTTCTGCCGTTGCAGCTCAAGCAGGGAGTGCTTGGTTTTGTACCAATGGATGAAGTGCATGCACAGTTTTCTGGCCAATTTTAGAATGTCTTACAGATGGGTGGAAGACTTGAGGAACCATTTGACAACCAGATTGAACACATGCGCTATGCAGGGCGCGTGGCTCAGCCCTACTCGGTGCAGCGCAGACACTATGTTCCGTCCATTGTCTGTCAACATGGTTCCGATTTGCAGTTGTCGCGGAGAAAGCCACACATTGATTTCGTGTTGCATGACACGGAGCAGTTCCTCCCCTGTGTGACTTCGTTTGCCCAGGCAAACCAGGTGTAGAACTGCGTGACACCGCTGTGCCCTGCACATGTGGTATGATGAAGCACCACTTAGACTTGTGGAGGCTGAGGTGGTGTTGGAGGAGGATGTGGACATTGGCACAGGATCAGCAGTTTGACAACGTGGAGGAGAAAGCGGCGTCTCCTGTCCAAGTTGCTGGTGTGGCTGGGCAGGAATATCCAGTGGGCCGTAAAGGACATGTACTGTCCCTGACTGTAGTTACAGCTCCACATGTCCGCACTGCCATTCACCTTGGAAGACACTGATAGGCTCAAGGACTGTCCCACCTTCTGTTCTACATATTTGTGCGGCAGGGTACTGCCTTTTTTTGAAAATAAATTACGGCTTGGGACTCTCCACTTCGGCTCGGTACAAGCCATTAGTTCTCTGAATGGTGCAGAGTCCAGCACTTGGAAAGGGAGGGACTATATTACCAACAACTTGGACAGGAGCACTGTCAGCTCCTGCATCTTATGATTGTTGGACGCATATTGCTGTCTCTTGGTAATCGCCTTGGTGAACGACTGCTGGCGCCATGAGTGGCGAGGAGCAGGAGCATCTGGACCGGTAGATGATGGGAAAGACAAACAGCTCCCTTCGGCAGAGGAGGTGGAGCCTTGACTGGCTGAAATAGCATGTGTGCCACTGGGTGCTGCTGCTGTTGCTGCAGCAGGATGGACCACCACATCTGAGACATGTTTCTCCCAGGCCACTGGATGGTGACGCTGCATGTGTTGATGCAGGGCTGTGGTGCCAACGTTAGCTCCCTGACCACGCTTCACTTTAAGTCCACAGATTCTACATACACACATGTTTGGCTCCTCTGGTGTCTTGGCAAATAACTGCCACACCGCCGAGTAGGTGATTTTACCACCAATGCTCCGCACTGACAGATTACTTCCTCCACTGCCTCGGTGAGCCCCTGTGCCGCTACTTTCTGGACCTGCGAAGCGGGTGGTCTACCCCGTGGCCGTTTGCCTCCCGACTTCGCATTGCTGCTACCCTGCTGACTCCTGGCCAAACTATCGACTTGCTGGCTGCACCGCTGCCTGATGCGCAAGCTGTCGCCCTCTTCTCCCAATGATGATGATGATGAAGCCCTTGCGTCACCCGGCTCCCAAGTGCGATCGGCGACATCGTCATCGATTACTGTTTCCCTGTCACTACTGTCCTCCTCAACGGTCTCGCTATGCAGAACCTGACCTCTCGCAACATAACCTACCATGCCACTCTCCACATCACTTCTTGCCCACCTTCTGCAAGAAGCAGCGGATGTCTACCCCACCTCTTCGCTGCCAAGTAGCTGCTGACTGTCCTCAAATAGTTCGTCCTCGCTGTATAGTTGCACAGAACTCAGACCACATAGTAGTTGTCTGGCTGAGGAAACTGAACGGGACAGAGGCGGGTTGAGGACAAGTGAGGGCCCCTGACCTGCTCCTGGGCCATGCCACCTAAGGGTTGTGTCTGACGAACCCACCGACTCTTAGCTGGGGTTGTCAGATGTCATCTGGGAGGAAGTGGATGACCTAGTCAACCAATCAAGAACCGTTGGCTTGGTAATCAACACACGGCCACTAGATGACAACGGTAGCTCTGGCCTCATCGAGTCATCACTGCTGTGATGTCCCCTTAATGTGCTGTGACCTGTGCTTGCTATAGGAACATTTGTGCCACTGCCACTCGCGTGTGAAGGGCATGCCACCTCTCTGTCTGACATACGGTTTGATCAAAAATTTACAATACAACAGACTCTGTTTAATGAAGATGTCTGTATATGATAAGTACACACCCTGTATTTGACTCAAATTCCCCAACAAAACAAGAGGAGAAATTGACCCCTGGTATAAAATACCCTAAAGAATGAACAAGATAGATTTCAGGCGTGTGTGGTGCAAAAATACACACACCCTCTATTTGACTCAAATTCCCCCACAAAACAAGAAGAGAAATTAACCCTTGGTATAAAATACCCTACAGAATGAATAAGAAAAAATTGAGGTGTGTGTGGGGCAGAAATACACACACCCTGGATTTTATGGAGAATACCCCACAAACTAAAACAAACAAAATAAAAAAATTTGGTTTAGGAACAGGTGTGTATATGACACACACTTGTAAAGATATTTCTTCCCAGTAGCTCAAAAACAGATTTGGTTTGCACAGAGAGCAGTATAGTGCTGCAGCAGATAGATGCTTGTGGCAAGAGACACACTGACAAGTGTCAGAATTTAAGAAGGCTGCCGTATTTATAGGGCTGTGACGTCACAGAAGCCCGCTGGTTGCTGATTGGCTTCATGTCTGCACATGACATTGAGGGTGTTCCTTTCTTCCTCCCATAGTTCTCTGCCCCATGTCACGCCATGTGCTTGTGGCCATTTTAGAAAAAAAGATGATTTGTTCCCGCAAATCACCATGAACTTCGCCTTTGTGCAACAGGGCAACAAGGAAAGTTTTAGACCAAGACAGTTTTCATACATGGCCCCCTTAAAATCTATAGAACACAAGAGCTCTAAGGAGTGAAAATGTGTCCTCATTAGAGATGAGCGATTTAATTGAGAAAAGTTGAAATAGAGCCGATTTTTATGTTTTCCGCGATCTCAATTCGATCTGATTTATTTCTTGAAAATCTGATCAAAAATCGCAATCGCGGAGTCAGATCGCGCCATTTTCACAGCTTCCTGTACTTTTGGCGGCCAGCACAGAGAGGGATCAAGAACATCACAAATGTGGGGTGTAGGGATCTCATTGGCTGCTAAAATCACATGACCCTGTTTTATCTATGTCACTGCATTTCTTGCTGGACGCCATTAGCTTACAGACTGTGAACAGAATGCATTGCTCTTTCTCTCTGCTGTGCTTGTTTAAAAGCTGTCAAACACCATTTCCCAGTGATTTCACAAAGGAAAAGCTGCTAGATAGATTAGTTAGGTTAGGGGTATAGCAAGATTAAGGAATTCTAGACAGTATTAGTCAGATATTTGGATATAGCTGCATACTGTATCTTTGCATTGCCCAAGAGTTGCTTGCTGCAGTTTCTGAGGGGAGGGAGGCAGCTTGGTTCTGGGAGCAGCTTGTGCAGCAGGCACTGAAATCACTTGGATATAGAGGTTTATTGCAGAATATGTCATTCCGTGTCCACAATGTCCATTCTAGTTTAATATGGAAAGCCAGTGTACAGGACTCTGATAGGAAATCAGCCCTAAACAGAAATAGCTGTGATACACAGTTTTTTTTTTCCAGAAAACTTAATTCTATGCCCCATAGATATTTCATAGAAAAAAATTAATTTCTTCTCCTGGTTGTCAGTTGTCGGAAAAGACCACATTTCTTAGATATTCCATAGAAAAAAAATTGACAGTATCTCTGGTGATGATGGTGGGATGGTGCGGACCTCAGGGTGTTGAGCCATAGAGAGTGGAGGCAGGTGAAAGATATCTTCACCATCATTGCCAGTTTTGAAGATGCCACCAAAATGGTCAGTCTGGACAATGCCCTTGTTAGCATGACCATTGTGGTGATATTTGAATAGGAACAAGTGTTAAACACTCTGAAGCAGCAGGTCCCAGCAGTGATGGAGGAGGAGGCGAACACAGATGCCTTAATTGCCATCAGATCTAGAAGGCCCGAATGTTTCCCAACTTTATAGGTCTTCTTTAGGCAGTGGTTCGGGGTCCAGGGGATGGTGCAGGACATCATTTCAGCTCTCAGAGTACAGCGTATGAGGCTAGCCAGGGCTGTGTTGATGCTGAAGATGAGGAAGCAGAGGAGGAGGATGAGACATGGCTGGACACCGACAGTAACAATATCCCTGCAGTGGTAAGAGGTTGGCACAGATTTGAGGAGGAGGAGGAAGACAAGGAAGATCTGTTTAGTGCCCCTCGACCTTGAGGCTTGGGAAATCCTGGCTGCATCTCACACATAAGTGCTTGGATGCAACGTTACCTACGTTAAGTCAGCAAATTCCTTCCACCCACACACATTGACAGTAGAATGCAAGAATTTGTGACCGTGCTCATTAATCAACTCGAGACATCTGTTGCATCTTCTTGACATTCTAATGTCACGGTGGAACTACATCGGCAACGTGCCAGCAGTAGAGCGGCAACTGGCAGAAGCAGCAGCAGCAGGCAGTGTGGCAGAAACCTAATGGGTAATATGTGGCAATCGTTATTTACCACCTCACCAACACCTACAAGGCAGGGCAGAATTGAGACACACAGAGACCGCCTTAAGACCATGGTCCATGACTATCTACGTCTCAACACCAATGTATTTGGACTTGGTCCGGACCCAATCAACTTCTAGGTGTCCAAACTGGATGAAAAGTCTGAGCTTACTCGGCACGCCATAGAAGTGTTATCCTGCCCAGCAGCTAGCGTTATCTCTGAACACGCTTTCAGCACAGCTGGCAGGGTGATAACTGATAAACATATCCGGCTTTCTCCTGAGAATGTGGATCATTTGATTTTTATCAAAATGAATCAAGAGTGGATCTCTGATGATTTTGTTGCCCCGGTTGCCGAGGTCACCGATTAGTAAACTGTAGCAGGCCTACTTCACAATGTGAAATACACATTCCAAATAAAAAAAAAAATGGTCCTATTGAAAAAACTTTATTCAAAATACTCATTTCTTATTGATATATGCATTCAGAGTGTCTAAAAGGTCATTTTGTTGGTTTTGTGGTCAGGCGATTGTAAAAGACGACCAATAGTAAAGGTCTTATTGAAAAAAACCTTATTTCAAATGCTACTTCTTCTTGAAAATTTTAAGCAGTGTCAATGATTTGGGGTCAAGCTGCTGTAAAAGACAGCAATAGTCAAGGTCCTATTCCAAAAAATCATGTTTAAAAAAACTCTTTGATTCGTGCTAATTTTATAGTGTTGAAAAGGTCGTTTTTGTTGCTGTAGAAGACATCAATAGTCAAGGTTCTATTCAAATAAATCTTGTTTCAAATACTCATTTCTTCTTGATAATTTTAATCTGAGTGCCTATAAGGTCTTTTCTGCTGGTTTTGGGGTCAGGCTACTGTAAAATCCTAATCCTAGTTGCCAGTTGGAAATATTAAGGATTTAAGAACACTTGTGATTTGCTGTCTTTGGAGTACAGTTCTTGTACAGTTCTTGAATAAAAGACTGTGAGCAAATCTTGACCTTATTAATATTTATATTTTTGAACAAGGCCTGTAATCGCTTGGTCGGTTAACTGTGTGTCTCATTTCTGAAGAGCAGCGCAACCTGTTCTTCAGTGGTTAACATACCCTGCATCCAACGGTTTTATCTCCTCTTCCTCGGTCATGGCCACAAATATCGTCATCATCATCAGTCAAAACTAAAGCAAAGACGGGCCAAATGTCAGCCAATAAACAGACCCCACTAGATAATCCATAGTCTGAAGAGCTCTTTGATGACAAAATGCGGTTGGGGTCAGAAGGCATTTCAAAAGATCAAGAGGCCCAAGAGTATGATTTTGTCTGCTCTGATAACCAATCGCTGGTGCCCTCAGAGGAGGAGAAGGAAGCTGGTTCCTCTCTTTCAGCTGGACTCACCATTTTTAAGGTGCAAAAATGACAAACACAAGAGGCAAAAGGTGTGGAACCCAGTATATGTTCTCCAGACCCTTCCTTAACATGAAGTTCTGCCTTTGTCAACATACATGCACATCTATAAGAAGGGAGACATTGTGTACATTAAGGGTATGGGCACCATACAAACAGGCATGCCGCATAAATGCTATCATGGCAAGACTGGCAGGATCTACAATGTTACACTACATGCTGTGGGTATAATTGTGAACAAGCAGATCAAGGGTAAAATCCTTGCCAAAAGAATCAACATCCGTATGGAGCACATTCCCCCACTCCAAGAGCAGAGGTAGTTTCTTCCAGCGCGTCAAGGAAAATGAGAGGAAGGAAAAGGAAGCCAATGAGAAGGGCACCTGGGTGGAACTGGAGCGTCAGCCAGCGTTTCCAAGTGATGCTCACTTCGTCCGCACTCATGGAAAAGAACCTGAGCTCTTTGAGCCCATTCCCGATGATTTTATGGCATAATGTGATGATAACCTTTGCAAAATATTCCTTTATTGCTTAAGCATAAGGATGTGATGGTGCTACGTAAGGCTTTTTCGAATTTTATATGGAGGGGCAAGCGCTCTCGTAGTGGCATAAATTTCTCAAGAGCTACCCAGTTCTTGACTGTCTCTTGAGGAAGGCTTGAGGTCTTAGCTCACACTTCTGGCATTCGCAACCTGCTTTGGCCTAACTGTCATCGTTGAAGCGTCATCTGGGCCTCCACGTCAACTGTCTGCATTTCTTCGTGCAAATTTTATTGGGAGTTTCTATAAGGGCATTTTTGCTGATTTTGGGGTCAGGTCACTGTAAAAGACACCAATAGTAAAGGTCGTATTGAAAAAAAGCTTATTTCACATACTATTTTATTCATACTAATTTTATTGAGTGTACGAAAGGTCTCTTTTGCTGCTATTGTGGTCATGCTGCTGTAAAAGACAGCGATAGTCAATGTCCTATTCACTAAAGTTATCGCTCAAATACTCATTTCTTCTTGCAAATTTTATTCTGAATGCCCGTAAGGGCATTTATGCTGGTTTTGTGGTCATGTTGCTGTAAAAGACAGCGATAGTCAATGTCCTATTCACTAAAGTTATCGCTCAAATACTCATTTCTTCTTGCAAATTCTATTCTGAATGCCTGTAAGGGCATTTATGCTGGTTTTGTGGTCATGTTGCTGTAAAAAAAAGCGATAGTCAATGTCCTATTCACTAAAGTATTGGTTCATATACTGATTTCTTCTTGCGAATTTTATTTTGATGGTCCATAATGGCATTTATGCTGGTTTTGGGGTAATGCTGTTGTAAAAGACAGCGATAGTCAGTGTCCTATTTGCAAAAAATCTTGTTTCAAATACTCATTTCTTCTTGCAAATTTTATTTGAAGTGTCCATAAGGTCATTTTTGCTGGTTTTGGGGTCATGCCACTGTAAAAGACACCAATAGTAAAGGTCGTATTGAAAAAAAGTTTATTTCACATACCCATTTCTTATTTCACACGCATCAAGGCAATCAAAATGAACGGCAGTTACTGGGTGTCCACCCTTCCTGATCCATGTTACAAATCAAAGTCAGCAATTTCCTTCCACCCACACAAATTGAGAGTAGAAAGCAGGAATTTGTGACATCTGTTGCATCTTCTTTATGTTCTGATGTCACGGTGGAACAACGTCAGCAACGTGACAGCAGTAGAATGTCAAGTATCCGTAGCAGCAGCATTGAAAGAAATCTTGTTTCAAATACTTGTTTCTTCTTGCAAATTTTATTCTGATATTCCATAAGGGCATTTGTGCTGGTTTTATGGTCATGCTGCGGTAAAAGACAATGATAGTTAATTTCCTATTCACTAAAATCTTGTTTTAAATACTAATTTCTTCTTACAAATTTTATTCTGAGTGTCCATAAGGGCATTTTTGATAGTTTTGTGGTCAGGCTACTGTAAAAGGGATGCCCAGGGTACCAATAGGGAAGTACTTCTGTCAGGGGCCCTGATCAAAAAGGTGCCCAGTGATATGATAAGAATAGGAAGTAGTAATGGATGGGGGCCCCATTTGATTTAGCTGCATGGGGCTCTGAAACGGTGATTAGACAACTGACTGCAGCCCTGGCTACCACTACACCCACTAAAACTACGGCCCTGCCAGCTGAACCTCTGTGTTCCCCATTGGGATGTTCTTGCTGCCACTACATTTATGATATGTTCTTTGGCCCTGATGCAAAGAGTGACAGGGGGCTCCTGCCAGTTACCATGTGCCTTTTCCAATACCGGTGTCTTCTTATGTGTCAAGAGAGCCCCGTAGCAGCTGCTAGAGCTGTAACTGCTGTAGCTACGCTGTCCTCATCTTTTCAGTTAGCCATTGAAAGGAATTCAATATTTAGCCTGTGAATTTTTTTATGTGACTCTTAGAGCCAAATTGTCTTCACTAAGATTTACCACATATCCACTTTACTGTTGTGGATGTTAATTCCAGCTTCTCCTCAATTATTTCAGTATAAAAATTAACCTGATCATCTTCTCCCATTGACTTTAATGCAGCTCACTGAGTGATCGAAATTGAGATCTGAAATCAGCACGATTTTCTTTAAAATCAGCAATTGAATTGATCTAGATTTTATTACTGATGGCTCATCACTAGTCCTTAACTTAAATAAACAAAGCTCTGTTCCTAGAGATTACACACAGCAGGGAGTTACTCACCATGTTCACCATATTTGGACAGCAGCTCCTAGCAATCAGATAAGAGAAAGTAGAGAGAGATGGTTGGTTACCAAAAGAAACCTGTGTCCACTCAAAGGAGATAAAATCTCTCTTATCTCCTCAACAAAGCCACATAAAAACAGCAATGTATTTCATAATCAGCTTCATTCACCTTTCCCTACATGTTGAAAGCTAATCAATGTAGTGAGAAAACCTTTTTGAGTTATGCTCTGTTCCTGCCACTTCTGTTTACTCCAGCATAGTAACAGTTAACTTTGAACTTTGTTTCTTTACAGGTGTGTCTCATGGCTAATCAACTTCTGCTGTATAAAATTGAATTCTCTCATCCTTGCCTAGGTGTCAGCACAGCATAGACTATGTTTGGTTCAGTCCAGTTCCCGTATTCTGCAGACTCTGCCTCAAGTCAATTTGTTCCTAGTCCTGTTCATAGGCTGATTCAAGTTGTTTTTTGGCTTTGAACCAACCTGCTCCTGGATTTAGCCTCCATTTTTTTCGTGAAGTCCTATGTCCAGGACTGCTGATCTTGTGCCTGTGCCTGCTGTTACGGTTTTGTGGCCTGCTAGTCCAGTGCCAAGGCTTGCTGGTCTGTTGTCTATGCCTGCAGGTCTGGTGTGTATGCTCCAGTCCTGCTCCCTTGGCTACTGGTTCTGCACTGGTGTCAATACTCTAGTTTTGCTCTATTGTCCAAGCTTCAGTTCTGCCATAAATGCCCATACTCCATTCCTGCCTAGTGATAAGAAATACATATAGCCTTACATTTGAATCAAGCTTGTGCTCCACTGTGCTGGTACAGTGTCCATTCCTGCTTTGAAGCTTTGAAACAAAACAACATCTGCACATCTTCACATGTTTTCTTGGGTTTCCCCAAATATTCATAATCAAATAAAAGTAGATTAAATGGTTTACTATGATTTTGGCTAAAATAAGGCTGTCAAAACACATTTAATAGCCATCATATGTATATTTTGCATTTGCATAGATATATTTTGACTAGGGAAAGGTGAGTAAGTTGCTGCCATCACTTCTAATGATGATTTATTTACTTTGAGAACAAAAAAAATCAAGCATGTTGAAATCCAATTGTCCAATTGTTCTTTGTTTCCCCTGAAATCAACCATCAGGGGAATGTCGGGAGCCATCATACACATTAGATAGTCAGTCTTGTCAAAAATGGTGGGTTTGGCTTACATTAATCTAATGTACGGTGGGTACGGAAAGTATTCAGACCCCTTTAAATTTTTCAGTCTTTCTTTCATTGCAGTCATTTGGTAAGATCCAAAAAGTTCATTTTTGCTCATTAATGTACACTCCCAAAATAATACACCCCATCTTGATAAAACAGAAATGTAGATATTTTTGCAAATTTATTAAACAAGAAAAACTGAAATATCACATGATCATAAGTATTCAGACACTTTGCTCAGTATTGAGTAGAATCACCCTTTTGAGCTAGTGCAACCATGAGTCTTCTTGGGAATTATACAATACGTTTTTCACACCTGGATTTGTGGATCCTCTGCCATTCTTCCTGGCAGATCCTCTCCAGTTCTTTCAGGTTGGATGGTGAACATTGATGGACAGCCATTATCAAGTCTCTCCAGAGATACTCAATTGGGTTTAGGTCAGGGCCCTGGCTGGGCCAGTTAAGAATGGTCACAGAGTTGTTCTGAAGCCACTTCTTTGTTATTTAAGCTATGTCATTATTTTAGCTTAGGGTCATTGTCTTATTGGAAGAAGAACCTTGGTCCCAGTCTGTCCAGAGCACTCTGGAAGAGGTTTTTATCTAGGATTTCTCTATACTTGGCCACATTCATCTTTCCTTCAATTGCAACCAGTTGTCCTGTCCCTGCAGCTGGAAAACACCCCCATAGCATGATGTTGCCATCACCATGATTCACTGTTGGGATTGTATTGGGCAGGTGATGAGCAGTGCCTGGTTTTCTCCACACATACCACTTACAATTAACATCAAAAAGTTCAACCTTCATCTCATCAACCAGAGAATTTTGTGTGCTTCCATATGTCTTGCACTAAGGAGAGGCTTCCATCGGCATACTCTTCCATAAAGCCCCGACTGGTGGATGGCTACAGTGATAGTTGACTTTGTGGAACTTTCTCCCATCTCCCTACTGCATCTCTGGAGCTCAGCCAAAGTGATCTTGGGGTTCTTCGTTATCTCTCTCACCAAGGCTCTTCTCCCATGATTATTTAGTTTGGCTGGACAGCCAGGTCGAAGAAGATTTGTGGTCATCTCAAACTTCTTACATTTTAGGATTATGGAGGCCACTGTGCTCTTAGGAACCTTGAGTGCTGCCGAAATTCTTTTGTAACCTTGGCCAAATCTCCTCATTAAGTAACCAACTTGGAGGCTTAAAGGGAATATGTCGCCAATTTTTTTTTTTTACTTATTAAATCAAGACCCTGATCCATATGCTTTTCCTCTCAGTCGTTTTTATTTCCTGATTGTAGATTTCTCTATTTGGCCATCTATATATGATTGTGGGGAAGACATTCTTGCTTGCACTGCTTTAACAGCAGTCAGAGAGATACTTTACAGCAGCTTCATGCCCATAGGATTCTTAAGACAGTTTCTGTCCCATAGACGTCTATAGGAAAGTTTTCACTGTGAAGGGAGGGAAGACATCTCCTCTTGTGACTGGTGGATTCTGTGTTATCTGTACACAATGGTGTCTCCTTTCAGCTTGACCCTGCTTTTACTGATAATGAGCACACTGCTGAAAAGCTCTCTAAACAGAGCAGGAAGTGTCGGACAATTATTAGGCTTAGTGGCCAAAGTGAAAACTACAGGACTTAAGAATTATTAAAAAAATATTGAAAGCGATCTGGAAAATTTAAAAAAAACATAACCAAAACTTCCTACAAAATGTGTTTAACATAAAAATGTGAGTTAAACAATAAGTCATTTTTTGATGACACATTCCCTTTAAAAGAAGTCTCATTTATTTGCCATGATATCCAAAAATTGGCAGAACACACTACTGAGGCTGAAAAACGTGTCAGCGATTTAGAAGATAGATTGCCGTGTATTCTAAAAGATAATTGCAGGAACACTCAGGACATTAATGCGTTAATGTTAAAAGCAGAGGATCTTCAGAACAAGCTCTGACGCAAAAACGTTCGCAAAAACGTTCGCAAAAATATAGAAGAAAACAATCCCTCTGAGTACTTCGAGAAAGAGCTGATAGATCTGTTTGGGATGGACCAACTGACTCCATTATATGCAATGGAAGTACATACATCATTCCCAGACGATCCCTCCCTCCGGGTGCTTCACCATGACCTGTCTTGATAAAACTGCTCCATTATAAAGATCATGTCATCATCCTAAGAAAAGCGAGAGATAAGCAGGACATTCAGGTCAACGCCAATAAAATTGCCTTCTTCCCAGATTTCTCGGCTGAGATACAAAGATGCAGAGCTCATTTTATTGATATTAAAAGGTGATTGTGGAATGTGAATATATCATACTGCATGCTATACCTGGCCAAGCTGCACTTCATTGCACAAGGCAAGACAGACTTCTTTGACTCACCTATGGAGGCAGCGCAATGGATGGACAACAATGAGCACTCTATGCGCCAACATGACAACGCCAATACGTGAAGATATGGACTGCATTTGCTGGCCCAAGTTGTATTTTTGCTCATATATCCTTTTCTGATTTTAAAATTTCTATATATTATGGGCTGCTGTGTTTCGCAGCAAGGTAGTGATATCAATATGCAGAGTGGAACACTTGTGATGATTCCAGTTTGATACTTGCACTATCAGGTTTATGGTGAACTATAGCCCCGGTTGGGTCATATTTGGTCCAATTTTCTGGTACTTATAATATGTCACATATTTTTTTTGTTACTGTTGGGGAGGGGTCTAAAAGGGATAACTCCATTGTTGCTTCCATTAATATCGGTTTGTACTAATATGCTACCCAGCAGATTATTAGGCATAAAGGGAAGCGTGGCATAATTGAAAGAGCAACACGAGAACGGGTTAAAACCATAGTGGCTGTCGAACGGCAAGACAGGCATGGTGTCAAATAGTCTCAAAAAAAAATGGGACTCTCGCAAGAGAACAGAGAGTGACTTTTGATCACTATATTTACTATTTTGCCATAGGCAAACTTAAACTCTATCAGTTCTCTATCTATAAAACACTAAAACGTAACTTTTATTATATATAACTCTTAACCTCTATACACACTATTTAAAAACCTGATTTCTAACCTCACCATTTAACCCTTTCTACTTCTGAAGGAAGGAATAGCTCCTGGTTGGAGGAAGGGTTAGAGAAAAAACAAAGGTTGGACAAATAAGAAAGCACATAAAAAATCATCTACTCAAACAGTACAAGATCAGAATCCTCAGAGATGCCAATCAGGAGAAGAACCAGTTGGATCAAATACATTATCCTCTTCTGCATCCTGTGGTGTAGTGGCCCATGGTATGGGAGCACAGGCAATGATTTCAAATGGCAATACAAATATGCCATTAGTGGCAGGAAATGGACAGGTTATGAATACAATGCAAACTCAATCTCAGGAGCATTCAAAAATGCAAATGCATCCAATTTTTTTTTAGAACAACCAAGGATTCTCTTGAGGGATCGAGAGAAGGGGAATTATCAGAAATAACAAAGGATGGAGCACTTCAAGTGATTAATTTATCCTCTCATAGACTAACGGAAAATCAAAAACAGGTGTTGGCATATGGTCTTTGTTTACACCCATGCCCAAATTTAATGAGTTTGTATGGGTAAAATATATTAATCTCTTTGCTAGAAGGTTGGCTTTACATAAATATCATAAAATGAAAAATAATGATGAGCAAACCTTTAGGAAACTAGAGGAAAAAACATTGGGTGATCTTGAACAATTGCAGGTTGAAGACGAAGGAGACTCCATAGTTCTAGATATACCCTTGACTAATTTGAAACCAAAATCTAGGAATACACCTCCGGTATCACAATATAATTTATTGGATACGTTTCTGGATGTAGTAACGCAAGATATAAAGAAACTAGCACTCAGACGACAACCATCATCTTTAAATTTAAAATGGGAGGAACAATTGGCTATTGCAGAATTACAATCTAACAGGGAGATAGAAATCAAATCCAGTGACAAGGGTGGTAATATTGTCATTTTAAATAAAAGTGACTATAGAGCGATGGTTGAGAGAATACTTGGTGATTCAAAAACATATGAGGGGCTTCCAAAAGACCCAAAACCAATGAGTACCTGAAGGATTTAATACGCATTTTGGACCTGGGAATCGAGAAAAAAATAATTACTGAGGAGGAGAAGAAATTTATGTTAAATGTGAATCCTACTATTGCTACCTTTTATGCATTACCAAAAGTGCATAAAGAAGTTGTGCCAATACCAGGAAGACCGATAGTCTCAGGTAGAAGTAATTTAACACAAGGACCTAGCACGTATGTTGTTCGTATACTGATGCCCTTTGCTTCTGGCCTTCCTTCATATCTTAAAGATACGAAGGATACTGTGATGAGAATTAACAATCTAGTGGTGAGTGAAAGTACACTTCTTGCAAGTTTAGACGTAGAAGCCCTATACAGTAACATCGGACATGATCTGGGCCTGAAAGCAATCAAGTATTTTTTTGAAAACGAGGTACACAATTTATGGAACATAATAATTTCTTTTTACAGCTATTGGATTTTGTTTTGACACATAACTATTTTTTGTTTGATAGTACCTTTTATCACCAGATAAAGGGAGCAGCCATGGGCGCAGTCTGTGCGCCAAGTTTTGCTAATTTTTTTTTTTAGGTTGGTGGGAGGATGCTATTGTTTTTTCTGAACACCTTGAAATATTCACGGGAATCGGATTTTATTTTGGGGGTGTTTTATTGATAATATATTGATTTTTTGGGATGGTAGTGAAAAATTATTCAGGGATTTGTATCTAGACTCAATGATAATGAAATTGGGATGAAATTCACGTTTGAAATTCATCAAGAGAAAATTAAAATTTTTTGGATCTTCAAATTATGGTTGGTTTGAAAAAAAGCAGATTCAGAAAAAGATATTTCGGAAAAATACGGCTACCAATAGTTTGTTACACTTTCTAGCTGGCATCCACCTTCTCAAAAAAAGGGGATTCCCATTAGGCCAATTTCTTGGGGCTGTAGGAATTGCTCTACTTGAGGGGGCTTTTAATAAAGGGAATGTATAAAGTTAAATCCCACATTTCAGGCAAGGGTTAATCCAAAAATTTTTTGAGGAAGGCGTTTAACAGGACTTTGACTAGTGACAGAGGATATTATTAAATCAGTAAAAGAAGAAGGAAAAAAAACTGATTAATTTGTTTGTATAGGTACCTTTGATGAAGAAACCAATGAAATGAGAGGTATACTTAGAAGACATTGGCAAAATTCGAGGGCAGATCCAATATTCTCTAAGGTGATTCCTAAATATCCTAGTGTCACTTATAGAAGAGGAAAAAATATTAGGGATGAATTTGTACATAGTCATTTTGAGGGAGATGGCAAAAAAACATGGTTACAGTCTCCGGTGGTTGGTCATATCCCTGTGGAACTGTTCATTCTGTTTCCCTTTATATGGAAAAAATAAAAATTTTGTCAATTCCCATTGATAAAACAAGATTTGAGATAGACAATTAATCAACTGTAAAACCAGAGGAGTGATTTATGGGGCTATGTGTACTTGCCCCAAGATCTATGTGGGAAAAAACAATACAGGGAGTTTTCGTCGTGGATCTCGAAACATTGAGTACTATTAAAAAATAGAGGTGACACCCCCTAGCGAGACACATTTTGGAAGTAATAATGGTGAAATAGAGGTGCTAAAATTCTGGGGCATCTGTGTGAAAAAGCTAGGGGAAAGAAAGGGCGATCTGGATGTAGTTTTGTTGCAGGAAGAGGCAAGATGGATATACAGGCTCAATGCATTGAACCCTAAAGGTCTAAATGAAGGCTTTTCATTTTCAGCATTTATTTACTCTTGCTGATTCCCCATATAAATTTTTGAAGAAACATTTATAAAATGTGATTAAGTACAGTCAGTGGACATAGCACGGTTGAATATATGACTATAGAAGCATCAGAGTTCACATAGAGGTTTTTTTTTTCTCTCCTCCCCCCCATCTCCCTTCGGCCCCCCCCCTCTGCCTTCACGTTGTCCCTCGTTTTTCCTGTGTTTTGCAATGTATTGCAATGTATTGATCACGTGAGGCCACGGCTTCTATTTAACAAATTGTGATGTATGTATATTGTTTCTGTGCATGAGGGGGTTGTTGGCAACTGAATCATATAATATACCCACTCGCGTTATTGTGGTGAGACGCAGCTAGGGAGTAGATTACCATCTATTCATATATACATTTATTTATGTATAGATTTATTGTTTCTGCTTGCTGCATAGATTTTGTGCTAACTTTAAATACAATATATGCAGTACAGTTGTATGAAGTTGCAATAGAGTATGAATGTACTAACATTTTTGCATGCTCCCATTGTGACGTAATGAATTAGGTGGCTAGCCGTGACCTGTAAGCAAGAATCTTTAATGGGGAAGGTGGGAGGTGAAATTGCGGGAGGAAGGGCGGACTAACCACAGGGCCTGTGCCTTTATTAAAATGAATATGTATATTAGATATAAAAGAGAAGTGGATTATGGGAATAGACTATGACAATAGTGTACAGTACAATGGAATATGTATTTAATAAAGCCTGCAGCTTTATTAACATGAATATATGTATATTAGATATAAAGGAGAAGTGCTTTATGGGAAGAGACTATGACAATAGTGTACAGTACAATGGAGTATATATTCCCAATGAATATGCATATTAGACATGGAGGAGAAGGGGTTTATGGGAGCTGATAAAGCTGGTAGTGTGCTGTGGAATGTAACATCTATTCTGCTTAGTCCGTTCTAGGTGAGCCACACAGAGGCAATAATATGAGAGAAATGGAACGGAAGTCCGTCACAGTCAGGGCAGAAATGTCTATTGATACAGTACGCGGATGTGGGCAGCATGGTAAGATAGGGCACAAGCCCGTTATGGAGATGGTGAACTTGTCTGAGGATTGTTGTTTATGGTGGCAGCAGTAGCAGCACATATTATTAGTGTGCGTGCAGGAGAGTGGAAGGGGGAGTGGGTTTTGTGGATTCTCTGATGGCTAATTGGTGAGTACCTGAATAGGGTGTGTACATAACATGATATAAAAGGAAATGAGCTTAGACCACATGGGACCGGATCTCTAACCCCTGATGAAGCCAGTTTAGCTGGTGAAACATGTTGGGGAGGTCAGACATGACGTTTTAAATTGTGATTTCTCACCTCTGTCTACAAGTGTCACCCGCTGCAGAGGGTGTCACAAGGGGGCCTTATTTGTTTTGTGTCTATTAGATCAGGGACATTTAAAGTAGATTATTAGAACCAGTTAAAAAAATATAAACTTTAATAAATCTTCTTAAAAACACCAACACTTATTGACATTGAGCCGAGGTTCACAGCATGTCAAATAATGTCAAAGTAAAGATAGATACTCAGTTTTTGTTGCGGCTTCCCAGCCGTTCGTGTTGAAGTCCAGAGAATGCTCCCGATATGGTGAGCCAGAGACGCCGACAGTCAGAGCGGAACTGAACGCACGGCAGGTGCAACGTTTCGGGGGACGATCCTCCCCTTCCTCAAGCATGCACGTCGGTGAGTACTACCTCCTTAAATAGGTAAAACATTAAAAACAATTAACCCTAAGATGGCACTAGGGAAATGCAATTCTACAGGAACATCCTCAAATTAAAATTCTCATTTAGACCCTTTGGAGTAAGTGATTCTAAAGTAGCAATCCAATATGCCTCTCTTTTTAGTAATTTAACTGTTGCAGCAGATTTTACATCGTTCGAGATTTTTTCCAAGTCATACCAGCGTAGCTCGCACACGTCGTGGCGAGCCTCGGCGAAGTGTCTTGCAACAGTAGTCTCACCGTATATATTTTTAGGTGTTTTTTTAGATGTTTTATCGGGCATTTTTTCTTCTAGCATTTTTTCACCCTGCTCAGCTCGACATATCTCACTACTTTGCTTCTTAGCCAATCTAATCGCTGCTCTGTGCTCGTTCAGTCTAACTTTCACTGATCTCATAGTTTGTCCCACATAAACATAACCACAGGGACATTTTAGCATGTATACCACTTGGTCACTATCGCAGGTATGGAAACCATACATTTTTATGTTGTAACCCTTCGTTGGATGTTGTATCATTTCACCTTTAATAATGCTAGCACAGTTCTGGCATTTAAGGCAGGCAAAAGTTCCCATCCTCGTACTACTCAACAAACTTTGTTTCCTTGTCATCTTGGGTCTCTTAATATCAGAGGAGACCAATTGTTGCCCCAAAGTTCTCCCCTTTCGATAAATCCAACGGGGCGGCTTTCTAAATAGATAACCATACTTCGTGTCACTCTGTAATATTTTCCAATACTTAAGAATGGTTTGCTTAACCATCCCAGCATGTCTGTCAAATTCCGATGTATAGGTGAAACCTGTACCAAACTTTCTCTTTTGGTCATTTGAATATAGCAGTTGCTCCCTCGGAATAGCCAGTATCTCCAAGCCTGTCTTTCTAAGTTCGACCTCATTATATCCCCGTTCACTAAATTTTTTGATCAAATCCTCCATTCTGTTCACATACTCAGCTTCAGTGGAACAGATCCTTCTCGCTCTCACAAACTGGGATCGGGATATACCTCTAAATACCTGAGGAGCATGCTGACTCCTGTGATGGAGAATATTGTTTCGATCTATGTCCTTGGTGTACAGAGTGGTACTTAGCCTACCTCCTTCTTTCTTGACCAAGACATCCAAATAGGGCACTGTGGTCAAGTCCTTAGTCAAAGTGAACTTAATCAGAGGGTGTATCTGGTTAAGGTAGTCGACAAAGTGATCAAGCCGGGATTCTGTACCGGACCACAATAGGAACACATCGTCGACATACCGAAACCAGGACATGACCTCATCATGGTACAAGGAAGAAAAAACATGTTGTTTTTCAAAATACATCATAAAGGTATTGGCATAGCTAGGGGCCACAGATCAGGGACGACTGCCCAGGTAGGAGGCTTGGGATCCCTTACTGGAGTTAGTAAGTTGCTGTATATATAAGGCTTTTCTGTTAATTGACTTGATAATAGAAAAGGAGCTATTCCTTCCTTCAGAAGTAGAAAAGGGTAAATGGTGAGGTTAGAAATCAGGTTTTTAAATAGTGTGTATAAAGGTTAAGAGTTATACATAATAAAAGTTACGTTTTAGTGTTTTATAGATAGAGAACTGATAGAGTTTAAGTTTGCCTATGGCAAAATAGTAAATATAGGGATGGTGTCAGGCACAAGAGGACCTAAACCTCTGCCTGCTGGAGACAACTGCAAATAGAAGGGGTTTTCAGAAACAGATATATTTTGAATAGGGAGAGCGGGCTGGACATCTACTAGTGGTTTTGTCTAGGACACAGGCAGGATCTTCTTACATAACTAAATTGAGAGGTCAAGATGGCTCAATGTTCTAAAGTAAAATGATATCCTACAGATCATGTATAGTTTTTATAAAAGTGTATACACTTCTAGACTGTCTCTGTCCGATAGTCAAATTAGGAAATATATGTTTTTTAATCGATTTTCAGAAGCTATAAATCCAACAAAAGGAGACACTGGAAGCCCTGATGCAGTTAGGAGAGATTCAACAAGCTATACACTCCCTTGCCAATGGAAAAGCTCCATGCAAAGATGGGCTGCCAAATGAGTTGTATGGCAAATTTGAGGAATACTTGGGCTTGCAATTATTATGCACTTTTAATTATGCTGTGTCTAAACTCCCAGATTCCATGCAAGAGGCCATCATAATAGTTTTACCCAAACTTGGTAAAGACCCGATCTTGCCAGAATCATGTCGACTAATTTCACTCCTTCCAGTAGATGGTAAAATACTAGCCACGGTATTGGTAAATCACTTTTCTCGAATTATAGCGAGACTGATCCATGCAAATCAAACCGGGTTCATTTCGGAGAAATCGACTGCTATCAATATCAAGCGTTTATAGCTAAACTTAGGAAGGGAAGATCTCTCCTTAAGGAGAGCACCAAAACGAACGGCTTGTAGAGTTTTTGTTTTGCCTTTTCGCCCTTACTTAGCATCTGCATTTCACAAGGCATTATGGGAAAGGGGTGAGAAACCACAGCGCCCTTTTTTTGGTTGAAACACAAATCCTCAATTTGCTTTTGAACCCACCGAGTCTTGAGAAAGCAGAAAGGATTTTTTAGCCAAGCCAGTTAAATTTTTACAACAACAGGCGCTTGGTTCTCAGTTTCCCTTCTTGTGCAGAGTAAAGAGATCGTTGGTGGGGGAGGCAAACTAAACTCAAAGGAAGATCTCTCCTTAAGGGGAGACCGAACGAACGGCTTGAGAGTTTTTTTTCGCCCTTTTCCCCCAACAGCGTTGTTTTTGTAGATGAAGATACGGCTTGGCTAAAAAATCCCTTTTTTCTTTCTCAAAAACTCGGGGGTCAAAAGCAAATTTAGGATTTTTTTACAACCAACAGAGGGCGCTGTGGGCTTCTCAGCCCCTTCCCCTAATGCCCTTTTGATATGCAGATCTAAGTAGAGGGCGAAAAGGCAAAAAAAAACTCTTCCCAAGCGTTCGTTCGGTGCTCTCCTTAAGGAGAGATCTTCCCTTCCTGAGCTAAACCCCATGCCTCCCACACAGCCAGCCAGTATCTACTCTACTCTTCACAGAAGTGCGACAACAATCCCGACACAGCGTTGTCTCTAGATGAGAGATACTGGCTTGCCTAAAAAATCCTTTTTGCTTTCTCAAGACTCGGTGGGTCAAAAGCAAATTGAGGATTTGTTACAACCAACAGAGGGGCTGTGGGCTTCTCAGCCTTTCCCATAATGCCTTGTGATATGCAGATGCTAAGTAGAGGGGAAAAGGCCAAAAAAAAACTCTACAAAGCCGTTTTGTTCGGTGCCCCTCTTAAGGAGAGATCTTCCCTTCCTGAGCTACCCGATGCCTCCCACACAGCAGCCAGTATCTTCTTACTCTGCACTGAAGAGGACAAAAATCCAAAACAGCGTTGTCTGTAGATGAAGATACTGGCTTGGCTAAAAAATCCTTTTTGCTTTTTCAAGACTCGGTGGGTTAAAAGCAAATTGAGGATTTGTTACAACCAACAGAGGGCGCTGTGGGCTTCTCAGCCCCTTTCCCATAATGCCTTGTGAAATGCAGATGCTAAGTAGAGGGCGAAAAGGCCCAAAACCCAAAAACTCTACAACCGTTCGTTCGGTGCTCCCCTTTAAAGGGGAGATCTTCCCTTCCTGAGCTACCCGATGCCTCCCACCAGCCAGCCAGAATCTTCTCTACTCTGCACTGAAGAGGGACAAAAAAACCCGAAACAGCGTTGTCTGTAGATGATAGATACTGGCTTGGCTAAAAAATCCTTTTTGCTTTCTCAAACTCGGGGGTCAAAAGCAAATTGAGGATTTGTTACAACCAACAGAGGGCGCTGTGGGCTTCTCAGCCCCTTTCATAATGCCTTGTGATATGCAGATCTAAGTAGAGGGCGAAAAGGCAAAACAAAAACTCTACAAGCCGTTGTTGGTGCTCTCCTTAAGGAGAGATCTTCCCTTCTGAGCTACCCGATGCTCCCACACAGCCCGCCAGTTCTTCTTACTCTGCATGAAGAGGACAAAAATCCGAAACAGCGTTGCTGTAGATGAGAGATATGGTTTTGGGTAAAAATCTTTTTGCTTTCTCAAGACTCGGTTGGGTTAAAAGCAAATTGAGGATTTGTTACAACCAACAGAGGGGCTGTGGGCCTTCTCAGCCCCTTTTCCCATAATGCCTTGTGATATGCGATGCTAAGTAGAGGGCGAAAAGGGAAAACAAAAACTCTAAAAGCCGTTCGTTCGGTGCTCTCCCTTAGGAGAATCTTCCTTCCCGACTACGATGGTTCCCACAAAAGCCAGCCAGTATTTCTCTACTCTGCATGAAGAGGGACAAAATCCTGAAACCCGCGTTTGTAGTGAGAGTATACTGGCTTGGCTAAAAAATCCTTTTGCTTTCTCAAGGGCCGGTGGTCAAAAGAAATTGGATTGTTACAAACCCAAAAAAGGGCGGTGGTTCTCAGTTTCCCAAATGCCTTGTATAGCAGATGCTAGTAGGGCGAAAGGCAAAACAAAATCTACAAAAGGGTTTTTCGGTGCTCTCCTTAAGGAGAGATTTCCCTTCCTGAGGCTACCGGGTGCCTCCCACACAGCAAGCCAGTATCTTCTCTACTCTGCACTGATGAGGGACAAAAATCCGAAAAAAGCGTTGTCTGTAGATGGAGATACTGGCTAGGCTAAAAATCCTTTTCGTTTTTCAAGACTCGGTGGGTCAAAAGCAAATTGAGGATTTGTTTCAACCAACAGAGGGAGCTGTGGGCTTCTCAGCCCCTTTCCCATAATGCCTTGTGATATCTAAACTTACAAATAACAACTAAGAATAAAGGAGCTAGAGTCATATGCTCCTTGGATGCCGCTAAGGCATTTGATAATGTAGAATGGAGTTTCTTTTGGGCAATGTTAGGCCGAATGAACTTTGGACCTGTGTTTATCTTGTGGATCAGACTCTTTTATACCACCCCTAAAGCCTGTATGAGGATAAGTGACTGTATCTCTCCATCCTTTGTTTTGAATAGAGGTACCAGGCTGCCCAATGTTCCCACTAGTGTTTGCAATTACCATTGAACCCTTAGTTGTGCTTATAAGAACACACCATGGAATAGTAGAATTCCGTAGAGGAACATCAGAGGAGAAAATAGCACTGTATGACATGCTTTTGTTCTTAGATAATGCCAATATGTCTCTGCAGGCAGCAGTGGAAGTTCTTACGGAATTTAGCAATTATTTGGGTATTTGTATCAATTGGAATTAGTCAGTGAATTTACCTGTAGATGAATCTGCATAGATACACCACATTCCACAGGTCCCACCGGTTGTGGTCAGATCTTTTATATATCTTGGCATCTCTGTCTCCTTGCCTCTTAAACAGTTGAGAAACTAAACTTAGACTCACTGGGCGACATGTATGATCGGGAGTTGCACCTGTTTGCTGGCGAAAACGGCGCCTCACCGATCCGAATCCCCTGTCGGACGCAGGGATGCGATGTTAGGCACAGCCTTCGCCACTTTCGGCTGCGCTCACATGAAGGGGCATGTAATGGGCGCGGTGTGGGTGTTCTGGGGCGGGACGCGGCTCATTCGAAAACTCCGAGGCATGCATGATCGCGGGTTGGAAGAGTGAGGCCCATTGCAGCGCTCGCCAGCTCCGACAGGCAGACCTAGTTGATTCTGGTCTAAACGGGCCGGAGGAGGCGAAGTGAAGCAAGAATGTAACATGAGAGGAAACATATAGAAGATAGAAAAAGAAATCCATCTCGGCTCTCAGCTCCGTGAGGCATGGAGTATGATTCCAAAAAAATCGCTTTTATTAGGTTCAAAACATTTTCAGAAAAAGAGCTCAAACCTTCAAAAAAAAAAAATTACTTTCCAAAAATCTAGAACGGCGCTACATCAGGAACTTGGATCTTGGAAATTGCCGGGAAATACAGTAATTCAAATTCTGTAAGCGCTTCTCATTGGTCGGCAGAAACAAGCCAATCAAAATAGGAGCGACAGTGACCCATTAAAACCTATGGAGAAGTATTGACCAATCAAATTCAAAGACGGAACAGTTCAAAATACAGTAAAAAAACACAGAAAAAAGCTGATTCGTTGAGACCAGGCGGCAGATATGAATCCACCAATCATATGTAGTGCATCTATTTTGAGTGGAGAAAGAAGGGCATGATAGAAGGGCGCCCTAAAAGTTATTACTGTCTATGGGAAATATTCTAGTACTGTGATTGGTTGGGGGAAGAGGGGCTCGTCCAGCTTAGCCAATCAGCGGGTGAGCTACCTTCTCATTGAATTCTATGGGGAAAAGTATTGCAGAGCGAGCTCTGTTTGTGATTGGCCAAGTTAAAAGAGTCGCGGTTATTTGGGCCAATGGGAGAGCGAGAGACGATCTTATGGGTTTTCTAATGCAATCTATAATAAAACTGTACATGGCAGAAATCAAATGATAGCACTCATTAAGTTGTACCGATGTGTATATAAAATGAACAATAATATGGGGCCAACGAAAATAAACAAATAAATATGAATTCAATGAATTAATTTTTTTTTCTTTATTTTCTTAACACCCATATTATTGTTCATTGGCTTACGAAAATAAAGAAATACAAATTAACTAATTGAATTTATTTTTATTTCTTTATTTTCGTTACCCCTATATTATTGTTCATTTTATATACATATCGGTACAACTTCATGAGTGTTATCATTTGATTTCTGCCATGTACAGTTGGATTATAGATTGCAGTAGAAAACCCATAACAGCGTCGCTCGCTCTCCCATTGGCTCAAATAACCGCACCTCTTTTAACTTGGCCAATCACAAACAGAGCTCGCTCTGCATTACTTTTTCCCATAGAACTCTATGAGAAGGTAGCTCACCCGTGATTGAAGCAGGACGAGCCCTCTTCCCCAACCACACAGTACTAGAATATTTTCCCATAGACAGTAATAACTTAGGGCGCCCTTCTATCGCACCCTTCTTTCTCCATTCAAAATAGACACACTACATATGATTGATGGATTCATATCTGCCGCCTGGTCTCAACCAATCAGCTCTTTTCTGTGTTTTTTACTGTATTTTGAACTGTCCCTCCGTTTCATTGGATTGGTCAATAATTCTCCATAGGTTATAATGGTTCACTGTCGCTCCTATTCTGATTGGCTGGTTTATGCCGACCAATGAGAAGAGCTTAAGGAATGGGAATTACTGTATTTCCTGGCAATTCTCTATATCGCAATTCCTGATGTAGCGCCGGTCTCGGCGACAAACGCGTTGTTAGGTATTTGATTGATTTATGTTTATAGAAGGTTTCAGCTCTTTTTCAGATATTTTACACCTAATAAAAATGATTTTTTTAATCACACTCCATGCCACATGGCGCTGAGAGCCGAGATTTCATTGCCCCGATCTGGCCATAAACTAAATGGGACAAAGTAGCTCGCGCTCTGATTGGCCGAGATAGCCACGCCCCCGCTAGCTCAACCAATCAGCTGTTTTCTGCATTTTTACTGTATTTTGAACTGTCCCGCCTTTGAATTTGATTGGTCCATACTTCTCCATAGGTTATAATGGGTCCCTGTCACTCCTATTCTGATTGGCTGATTTTTGACGACCAGTGAGAAGCGCTTACAGAATTTGAATTACTGTATCTCCCGGCAATTTCGAATATCCCAATTCCAAACGCGTTGTTAGGGATTTTATTTATGTTTGTTTATAGAAGGTTTTAGCTCTTTTACAGAGAATGTTTTACACTTAATAAAAACGATTTATTTACTAATACTGCATGCCTCACGGCGCTGAGATTTCAGTGCTCCGATCTGTCGATAGACTACAATGGGAGAAAGTAGCTCGCGCTCTGATTGGCCGGGATAGCCAAGCCCCTGCTAGCTCAACCAATCAGCTCTTTTATGCATTTTTACTGTATTTTGAACTGTCCCGCCTTTGAATTTGATTGGTCAATACTTGTCCATAGGTTTTAATGGGTCCCTGTCGCTCCTATTCTGATTAGCTGGTTTCTGCCGACCAATGAGAAGCGTTTACAGAATTTGAATTACTGTATTTCCCGGCAATTTCCACAATCCTAATTCCTGATGTTGCGCAGTTCTAGATTTTTGGAAAGTGATTTTTTTTTTTTTTATTAAATAAGGTTTGAGCTCTTTTTCTGATAATGTTTTACGCCTTTATAAAGGCGATTTTTTTTATTCATACTCCATGCCGCACGGCGCTGAGAGCCAAAATTTCTGTTGCAATCTTCTATATGTTTCCCTTCATGTTCCGTTCTCGCTTCACTTCGCCTCCGCCGGATGATTTAGACCAGAATCAACCAGGTCTGCCTGTCGATGCTGGCGAGCGCTGCAATGCGCCGCACTTTTCTGACCCGCGATCGTAAATGCCTCAGAGTTTTCGCGCACGCCGCGTCACGCCCCGGAACGCCGACACCGCGCCCATTGCACGCCCCTTCATGCGAGGTGCAGCCGAAAGTGGCGAACGCTGCGCCTAACATCGCATCCCTGCGTCCGACAGCAGATTCAGGCCGGTGAGGTGCAGGATACGCCAGAAAACAGGCGTAAATCCCGTTCATACATGTCGCCCTTAGTGGCAAAACCCTTGTTGGCAAGCACAGCAGTCAGACGTAGTTGATGATGAGGTTTGCGCACATGTCAGGAGGAATTTTGTTCCACTCCTGTTCGCAGATCATCTCTAAATCATTAAGATTTTGAGGCTGTCGCCTCAAGGCTGTTGTCTTACATTTTTAATGTCCTGGTGGAGGGAAGGAGGTTGTCAGGATTTTACGGTACATGGCTCCATCCATTCTCCAATTGATGCAGTGAAGTAGTCTTGTGCCCTTAGCAGAGAAACACCCCCAAAACATAATGTTTCCACCTCCATGCTTGGTAGTGGGAATGGTGTTCTTTGGGTCATAGGCAGCATTTCTCTTCCGCCAAACACGGCGAGTTGAGTTAATGCCAAAGAGCTCGATTGTCTCATCTGACCACAGCACCTTCTCCTAATCACTCACAGAATCATCTAGGTGTTCATTAGCAAACTTCAGATGGCCCTGCACATGTGCCTTCTTGAGCAGGGGGACCTTATGTGCACTGCAGGATTTTAAACTATTGCGCCGTAACGTGTTTCCAATGATTTTCTTGGTGATTGTGGTCCCAGCTGCCTTAAGATCATTAACAAGTTCCCCCTGTGTAGTTTTTGTTTTTATTTGAATTTTTTTTTCCAAAAAGGAACAGATATTCTTTGACATAATTACAAAGTGCAAAAGTGAAAAAAATAAAAACAAAGAATCCCCCCAACACCTCCCTTCCCTCAACATGAAAAAACATAGCTTAAACTTAGAAAAGCTTCCATGTATAGATATTCCGTTTTGCTGCTTAGGATGTATAGACTGTGATATCTATAGAGTAGTGTCCGTCTGAATCCATCTTTCTGAGTATGTTATGAACAGCAGTTCTATCCCATACAAATATAAAGGTTTTCGGTTACATAATATGTTTTTAATATTACCAACTCAAAATCCTGTATCTGAGTATATACGGATATACCAGGCCTGGGTATTCAACCAGTTATTCCATAGCTTATAGAACTTATCAATATTACTCCTTTTCTTATAGATACCCTTCTCTAAAGTGATACTTTACTTTCTTAACAAATTCAGATATCTTGGGAGGTTTACGTCTAGCCATTTTTGCGCTATGACCTTATGTGATATGAATAATGTCCTTGCCACTGCTATTTTTTCCATGATATTTATTGGCAAGTCTTCCACATGATTCAATATACATTCAGCGGTGTGGCTTCTAAGTGTATCGAAAAGACGTTGTTAATAAAATTAATTACCTATTTCCAATACCGTTTTACAGTTTTGGACAGTTCCACATCATATGTAAGATCCCAGCTGGGTGAATGTTACATCTGTTACATAAAGGTGACTGTCTTACTCCTATTTTGTGTAAGAATTGTGGTGTATTATGCACCTTATATAGTAGATATATCTGTGATAAACAATGTTGTTCTCTAAGAGATAATTTGGTTAAAAACTGAAGGATCCACTCCAAAAGCCCAGTTCAAGGGGGCCCAATTTCACGTCCCGTTTGTTCGGAAAGGAAATGGGAACTTGCAAGATATTTTTGTAATAAAGGTTATATTTTAAAAAAAAATTAACTTTTGATTGTTTCATTTTCTAAATAAGATCAATGAGAGAAAATTTTTTTAAATTTGGGGAATCTTTGGGGTTAGATTTTTTAAACGGGAGCAGGGCGGAGTTGGAGATTTTTTAAAAAAAGGGGGAAAGTGGGGTTTTAAAAATGCAATTGAAATTTGGGTTTAAAAGACTTAAAATTTCCCTGTATTTTCCACTATTTGAGAAAAACCCTTTTTTGAACCCCTTTACTTTTCCCTGTAACCCCTCCCCCCAAATCCTCCAGTTCTTGGGATTCCAAAGGGTTGTTCCATAGTAGGGGTGTAATAGAAACCCCCAAATCCACAGGATCCCCCCGGGGTTTCCTCCCTACCTTTTGGGGAAAAAAAAGAGGGAATAAATTTTTTACAGCCTTTTTGGGAAAAAATCCCCCCATTTTGTCCCTCCCCAAAAAGGTCTGGGATTTTTTAAAAGGCCGCATTAAATATCCACAAGGGGATCATCCCCCGTCCTCAAAAAGGGTTTAAACCCGAGCGCTAAAAATATATATTTAGGGGTTTGGTAAATGCCATCCAAATTATCTTTCGGTAAAATACAAACCTCCAGTTTTTTTCTAGCTGTTTCCCTTTTCCCTAAATTTTATTCCCTAAATAGAGAAACAATTTTGCGAAATATCTCGGATCCCACAGGGGGGTTTTTGAAGGGGTGAGGGAGCTGCGGGGGAAAAAAAAAAAAAAAAACAAATTTTTTTTTTATTAATTAATTTGCCTATCACTGAAATAGGAAATTTGCTTCCCAAATTTGATTTTTCCCTTTTAAAATTTTAAAACTATGGGCAAAATTTATGAACTCACTACCGGCGGAGCGCAATTTTTTCCCCGGCTGAACGTTTAAAAGCTGGCCTCATGTATTCGGCGTCGAGGTGCGCTCATACATGCGGTGGAAAGTCCGCCCGCCGGGGGGGAGCCTTTCAAAGGGCTTAGGCGCAGTGCGGGGCTGCGCCAAAAAATTCGCCGCCCGAGGTAAGGGGATCATAATGCGGTAAAAATTTCCCCCGTGCCCCCGCCCGTGGTGGGGGCGCAGTGCGGGGGCCCTGGGGCAGTGTGGGACTGCCCAATATTCGCCTCCGAGGGGGGTGCCTCATACATGCGGTGTAAAGTTCACCGCGCCTTCGCCATTTGTGGGCCGCCCGTGCGGGGTTAGGCGCAAAAAACGCCCTAACAATATTTTCCAATCGAGAAAAGGTGGAAAACAGGAGAAAAACATTAAACATGTCCTGCGGGATGGGGTAGGGTTTTTAAAAAAATTGCTTCTATTAGGTTTTTAAAACATTTTTAAAAAAAAAGAGCTAAAAACCTACTAAAAAAATACATAAAAAAAATTTCACTTTCCAAAAATCAAAACGGCGAACATCGGGAATTTGGACATTGGAAATTGGGGGAAAAAACGAAATTTCCCAAATTCGGTAAGCTATTCTCATTTTTCGGCAAAACCAGCAATCAAATGGGAGCGACATTTGACCCATTAAAACCTATGGGAGAATAAAAACCCAAAATTCAAATTAAAAGGGGGGGACAGATCAAAATACTTTAAAAATGCAGAAAAGAGCTGTTTGGGTTGAGCTGGGGGGGCCGGGAAAATCCTGGCCAATCAGAATTGGAGCGACAGGGACCCAGGAAAAAGCTGATTTTTTTGAGCTAGCGGGGGGTTGGCAACCCCCAATCAGAGGGCGGACCCCAAATTTCTCCCATTTTAGTCTTTGGAGAGAATTTGGGGCAAATGAAATCCCCTGCGGGCCCTGAGGCCCAAGTATGATTAAAAAAATCATTTTTTTTTTAGGTTTAAAATATTTTCTGAAAAAAAATTTAAACCTTCTTTAAACAAAATTTAATCAAATCTTTTAACAACGCGTTTGTCGCCCCTCAAACCGGGGCTACATCAGGAATTGCCATATAAGAATTGCCGGAAATTTCAGAATTCAAATTTTTTTTAAAAACGCTTCTCATTGGGCGGCAGACCCCCAAACCCAAACAAATAGGGGGGCAGGAACCATTAAAACTTATGGAAAATATTGACCAAAACAAATTTTTAAAAAGGGGGAAAATTTTAAAAAAACATTAAAAAATGCAGAAAAACTGATTTGTTAGCTAGCGGGGGCTTTGGCTATTTTCGGCCAATCAGAGCGCCCAGCTACTTTTTCCCATTAAAAATCCCGGGCCCGATCCCCCGGGGAAAAGAAAACTCGGCTCTTTCCAAACGCCGTGGCCCGGCCTTTGGGGTGTAAATTTAAAAAAATTTTTTTTATTAAGTGTAAAAAAATTTTTCTGAAAAAGAGCTGAAACCTTTTATAAACCCTAAATAAACAAATCCCCAAAAAACCCTTTTTTCCCGAGGCCGGGGGCTTCCCTCAGGAATTGCGATATAGGAATTTCCCGGAAAAAACAGTAAAATTTAAATTTTTTAAAAAATCTTTTCAAAATTTGGGCGGGGAAAAAAAACCAACAAAATGGACGACATGAACCATTATAAGCTTGGGGAAGTATGGACCCAAACATAAAGGGGAAAAGGGGGGGGACGGGTTTAAAAAAACAGTAAAAAAGGGAGGGAAAAAAACGATTGGGGGAGCCTGGCGGCAATATGAATCCACCAATAAATTTGTAGTGCGTCTATTTTGAATTTGGAGAAAAAGAAGGGGGCGATAGAAGGCGCCAAAAGTTATTACGTCTATGGAAATATTTTAGACGGGGATTTTGGGTTGGGGGGAAAAGGGGTCGTCCTCTAGCCCAAACAGCGGCTGAGCTACCCCCTCATAAGTCTATGGGGGGGAAAAAAAAGCAGAGCAGCCTGTTTGGGAATTGGCTAAGTTAAAAAGGGGCGGTTTTTTGGACCAATGTAAGGAGTCGCTTATGGGTTTTCTAATGCAATCTGTAATAAAACTGTAAATGGGCCGAAATAAAATATAAGACTCCCGAAGTTTGACAATAAAAAACAAAAAGTTTCCCGTTTTTGATTTTATTTCAAAAATTTTTCCATTGTTAAAATGGTTCAAATTTGTTATTTTTGATTTTTTTTCCTCCGAAACAATGGAAAGGGTTTACGAAAAAAGATTACTGTTTTTCCCTCAATTTTTAAACCAAATTCCCGTGTTTAAACCCCCTTAGATTTTTTTAAAAAGGGTTAAAAAATTTTTTAGTATTTGAGTTTTTTCAAATTTTTACGTTTAAAAAACCTTTTTTGATTTTTATCCTTTTCCCCAAAGGTTTTAAATTTTTGTTTTCCAGCCTTCTGATCGAAAATGTAGGCCAGTCCCCCCGGTAATTTTCCCACCCCCACACATCAGGGGGGGCCACTTTGATATAAACCCCTCCTTTTCGGGTTTTACGATCACCCGGCCCCCAATCCCGACTCCCCCCAAAATGGCGACGGGGTATTTTTTTTCATGGTATGATGGACCCGGCACCCATAAACAGGCAAAATTTGCCAAACCAAAAGCCTCCGAAAATGGCAGTTCTTTAAAATGTCCCTTTTAATTTGTTGAGAGGATCAAATTTATTTTTATTTAAATTCAAATAGTTTTTTAAAAAAAGTTTTTTCTTGATTTTTTTTTTATTTTTTTCCATGTTAAATTATTTTAAAATTTTTGTTTTTTATTTA